>CAUYMX010066554.1:0-13204 GCA_963573855.1 Lepilemur septentrionalis
GGTAGGGATGTGCTCTAGGAACGCTTATCAGTTATCTCTCTGTGGGGCTTCCTGGTGCCTTGAAAAACAAGACAATGATAAATATTTGGCCCACAGGATGAGAGCCAGAGACAATGAGTGCACTTTGCCCAGAGACATGCCTATGTGTTATAAACAACCTGTTTTATAGAGATGGGTTTCCTACTCTCTCCTGTCTGTTTACCTTTAAGTCCACAATAACTAAATCAAAGAAATACAGAGTCACTATACCTCTTTTGTTATACCTTTATTAATTGATAACTATCTCTCAAAACTTAGAAGTTAGCCCTTGAAAGACTTTGTACCTGTTTGTTCACCTAGATAAAAACTTGTTAGAAGCCCTTTAAGAGGACTTTTGACCCCAACTCACTACCTGTCTCCCCTAGCAATTGCATTCCTTGATATGCAAATATGTTACCCTGACAACTGGTAATTGATATTTGTGATTATAAAAACCCATGTGAATCTAACCATCTGGCTAGACATTCACGGGGATATGTCTAGTCTCCTGAGTACCCCGCTGTGATTATTCTGATCTTTTTATATAAAACTAGAAATTATACCTTAGTCTCTGTGCATTCTTTTATTCTATTTCCTATCAATTTTCTTATCCTCTGTGGCGACCCCTATCTAAGGGACTTGGCTCCGTGGGGAGGAAAAGCTGACCTCCTCGTAGGCCTGCTGCATCCCCGCAGTATTGGTGCATATACCTATTTTATTTCATTTCACAACCCACTGATGGATCACAACCCACAATTTAAAAAATAAGACATTATTTGCTTCCATATCTGTTGTTTCCATATTCTTTACTAAAGAATAAGCTTGAAGAGCTATGATTTACTTAGCTTTGTATCCTTGGTATCCAGCTTAGCATCTATCACAAAGTAGTTAAAACAAAATTTGGTATATATATCTTTCTTTCATATTTGATACATACATATAATATTTGTATTTATCTTAATTTTCCTAAATTCACAGAATGATACACATAAGACGTTTTAGTGCTTTGGTTGTCTTGTATATTTTTACTATCCACAAGTTTATTAATTCTTGCTATGATCTCCAAGATAAAAAAATCAGATGTCTCATTTTCTACAAACATTACTGATTGTCTACAATGTGTCTGACATTTTATTATACACTATATAATCATCACCATGTTTAATCTTCATAACAGAAATTGGTATTATAGCCCGCATCTTATAAACAAGGAACCTCAACTTTAGAGAGACCACATGATATGCCCCCAAATCACACTGCTAATGTGTGGTGGGATGCAGGACTCAGACCAGCAGCTTTCTGACTTCAACTGTGCAACACTGCCACCCAGCACAAAGACACTGGCTTACTGCAGCCAGTTTGGGTTCTACATAACTAATAACAATGAAAAAATTAGCCAAAGTTATTATCAAAGGATAAGCACAAATTAATTAAATAAGAGTAAGGATAGTATTTTTATCACTATGTTTCCTACCTTAACCAGATGACCAAAAACAAAGTTAGTAAGTCAAGATAGTCTACAATAATCAGTTAGGGCAAAATTTACTAAGGAAATCACAAAGATATAGTGTACCTTGAGATCCATGAGATGTAAAACATGGAGAGATCTGATCCAAAACCTGAGCAAGCCATATGCTGACTCTTGTCAATCTACCAAGTTATTTGACAACTTTACATGCTATAACTAGAAGCAACTTTTTTTTTTTTGCCAAAGCTAAGCAGCAGCAGTAAATTTTTGAGATGTGCTTCTTAGAGAGGATAAAGATTGGGCATGGGGTCAAGGGGTAGAAACATAGGAATAAAGTCAGAATTAAAACTAAACTTTAAGAAAGGGAATCAAAAAAAGTCAAGAGGTTAAACAGTGGAAGAATGCAGCAAAGTAAGAAAAGAGCAGCAAGAAACAGCTCATCAGACAGACATGAGCATTTTTGCTGAAGATGAATTCTCATTTCCTAAAGAAAATGTACCCTCTCATATTTCAAAGAAAAATATGGAGAATTCACAGGTATCAATAAGGAAAATGAATCTTATTATTGATAATTTCTTACTAAGGGGCTGGGAAGAAACTGTATAAATCCTGGCATAACTACTGAAGAGACGGGTGATATTTTTTGATATGAGACATGACCGAGACTCAGAAGATTGAAACACATTCATCATTAACCAATTTTTGTTTAGGAAGTGAACATGAACTTGGAATACAGCAGAATATCAGCTACAGGGACTGACAGTCCTGCCCTTAAATCCTGGCTCCACCACTTAAAAATTACGTGGCCTCGGGCAAATCATTTAACCTTTTGAACCCAGTTTCCTCATCTGTTTAAATGGGAGAAATACTACCTACTCACACATGATTGTTGGGAGGATCAGACTATGCAGTACGTAAAATGTATCAAACCCAGTCAGGGCCACTGTCTCCTGAGAGGTGAATGGGGCCTTGGGAAGTGGTGGGACACAACAGCACTGCACCCGATACACAGGATTGGTTTTTGCCTAATAAAAATAGCTATTATTATTATAAATATTAACAATTACATCTTGAAAAACTTGAATCACATCCCTAGCACTTTTTAAAACCTAGGAGAAACTAAAGGTTTCAGAGATGGGCAACACGGGATAGCAGAAAGCACGTACTCTGAAGTCAAGTGAATCCTGGTGTTTAAATTCTGGCTCCATCACTTACTAGCTGTGTGGCCTTGGTCAAGCTATTTAACCTATCTAAACTTAAGTCTCTTACCCATATACTTCATACATAAAGTTGAAAAGATTAAACAAGAGACCTACTTGATTAATAAAACTACAAACAGACTGTATACTTTTCAAAAACCAAGCACAGAAAATAGCAAAAGAATGACAACAAAGGAGGAAGAGGGAACAATAAAACAGAATATAAAAGAAAATGCAATAAAGACCAATTATAACAACTGAAATTCAGATAAAATCTTTAGTTAAGAGAAAAAAAGCCTCAAATTAGGTCAATAAACAAATTTTCATTTCTATGCTATCTATAAGAGAAAGAGCTAAAATAAGGGAACTCAGAAAGACTGAAGATAAGCCAGGCACAGAGTGGCTCATGCCTGTAATCCCAGCACTTTGGAAGGCTTAGGCGGACAGGTTGAGCCCTGAAGTTCTAGGCTACAGTGAGCTATTATCGCACCAATGCACTCCAGCCTGAGGGACAGAGTAAATGCAAATGATGGGAAAAGTTCTACCATGCAAAAATAAACAAAGAGAAAACAGTATACAGTAAAATCAGACAAAATTAAAATTAAAGTGAAAGCATTAATAGGACAAAAATGATAATGATCCCAATGCAGATACAGTCATCAAGAATCCCATGAACAAAATAACCAGCAAAGAAATAAACAGCAAAAACTATAGTAGAGACAAGTTATAACTAAAAGAAACAATGGCAATGAGATATTTTAACACATTTCTCTAACTCCTGGATGGATGAAGTAGATTAAAATAAGTAAAAAAATAAAGGATCTAACTAGTAAGTCAAATCCTCAGTAAACACTGAAGAACAAAAAATAGAAAAAAGAACAGAACTGATAGATCAAATCCAGAGCCAGTTGTTAGAAAAATTAAATATCTTTTTCCCCTAATCAGATATTTAAAATTCAGACAGAGTTTAGTGAAATAAATATAACATAGAGATGATTGAATTTTAAAATGTGATTTAAATAGAGAAATCCTAGGAGGAAAAAAGCAGGTTGCAGAATAAGTCCATACATTAAAATCCCATTAACATTCATTCGTTCATTCATTAATTTAGAGACAGGGTCCCATTCTGTTGGCCACACTAGAGTCCAGTGGCCAGATCATAGCTCACTATAACCTCAAACTCCTGGGCTCAAGCAATCAATCCTCTTGCCTCAGCCTAGCCTAAGTAGCTGGGACTATAGGCATGCACCACCATGCCTAGCTAATCCTTAAAAAGTTTTTGTAGTGACAGGGTCTGGCTATGTTGTCAAGGCTGGTCTCCAACTCCTGGGCCCAAGTGATCCTCCCACCTAGGCTTTCCAAAGTGCTGGGATTACAGACATGAGTCACTGTGCCCAGCCTGTATTACTTTTATAATCGGGGGGCGGGGGTGGGGGGGAAACCAAAATGACTAAAATACGGAATAGGTTGAAACATGCTTAAGTAATCAAAAAAGGACAATTTAAGCAAGGTTTGGTACATTTTAAGACAAAATATGTGAGATACATAACAGGATTTGCAGCTAGTTAAACAAATGAAGATTATGAATCTAAGTCAATCTGGAAAGTAATCTAAGCAAGCTACAAAATTCAATTTTTATGTTTGTTGTAGGAACACAATGCACTTACTAAAGCTGATTAGCTGGAAAAATATTATATAAAATAAGTAGATGTCAACACAGTTTGGACCAAATTTAGGTACACTTCTGCAATGTTACTGTATTCCTTCTTCACTGTATTTTCTTTATGTAACTATGTAGTTTTAAAAATGGAATCTATGAAACCTATGCAGGAAATATTTATAAGGTAAATAGCCAATGCCTAAAAGGAAACATGAAAGATAAGAAGTTAGAAGGACTGTGGGTTATTTTTGTCTTTAAAAGAAAAGCATTTATTGTTATATTTGTAGAGCAAATAAAAATCAAGAGAATTATTACACTTACTACACGGAGGTCTTCGATACGTTTCTCAAGAAGTACAGGTAGACCCTCTGGGAGTGTAGGTACCACCTTGGGCATAACCTGAGAGGTGTAGGTTGGCTGGGTGGTGTTTCCATTTTCTCCCCCTGATTCAGATAGGGGGCTACCATCAGAAGCAGCATCCAGTAATCTGTCCAAGTCGAAATGATTTAGCATCTCTAGGGCATTTTCAGCTTCCTGAAATAGTTCATGTTCATTTGTGCTAACAAAAATGGGAAGGTCTGGATCAGCGCTGTTAAGATTTAGGTCCGGGATGTCATTCCCCAGTGCTGCAGCAGCACAGAGGGGTTTATTCAGAGAGGAGGTTGATAAGGTCACCGGGATTTTAGGGTTAGATTCCTTCTTTAATGCATCCTTCTCTTTCTGAAATTTTCGTATCATGGCAGCTATAAAAGAATCTTTATAACGTTTCTTCTTTTTTTCAGACTTGTGTGAATTTAGAGCCACAACGCTGTGAAGAAAAAAGTGATCAAATAGGCTGTGTGATTTCGTTTTTTTTTTTTTTTTTTAACGATTTCCAGCACTTTAGCTAGAGTTGCCTAACAACCAGCCAAGTTCACATCATACATCTTCCAACTGGCACCCCCAGGTGGCTTGTGCTACAAACTGTCAAAGAAATACAAAAGCCACTGTCTTTATCTGTGAGCCTTTACTCACTACCATGTAGTCTTCCTAGTCTAATCTGTCTGCTACTGCCTTCGGGTTATTTTTCACTTTCCATACTAGAAACAGCCACGTTAGGCAATCAGACAGGTATGTATAAGTTTTGGTGATAATCTTCTCCCTACAGGAACTATGGGGAAGTTCTCAGTTTGGCTATCACTTCTCCCAAAAAACTCTTTTCTAAATCCTATGGCCTACGCTTCTATGTGAATTACAGAATCTAAAAGATCATTAATACCTTGAAGGTAGGCCCACATTTCAGTCTTTGTTACATACCCAAAACCTATAACAGTGCCTTAAAAAAATAAACAGGTACTTAATAAATATTTGCTGAATAAATAAGTTATAAAGTTTAGAAAATAAATTCAATAAAAGGCATTACTTGTAGCCTATGTTTCCAAAGAAGTTTACCTGTAAATAATGAACATTTAAGACAACCATCAGTGATACATACTTTTTTAAAAAAAATGATTTCTTAATGACTCAAGGTCATGATTAATGGCTGTAATCCTATGTTTTGGAGGGGAGAAATACCTCCCTACATCAACCTTCTGGATACTGATAGCCCCAAATTTAAATATACCTCCCTGTTAAGGAGAGGAGGAAAACTCAGTCTCTCACAAGTGTCCTTCCCTTACCTCTATGAAAAAGGCCCTAGAAGTAGAGGCAACTGGTAATTTTTGATTGTATGGTACAAATATTTTATTCTTCTGACATAGGCTTTTGAGAAATTTTACTTGGTTTCCAGCAGCACTATCGTTACCTAAAGTCACAAGTGTTAAGAATAGCTAAATAAAATCAATGAAATTTTTTATATTACAATAGCCATACACTGTTTACGTACAGGCTACTGCTATTCCTCAATCCCCAAGCAGCTAAGCTTAGTTTTAGTACCAAAAAATTAAAACAGTTTGTTCAGTAATATCTTTTCAAACTGGTTCTTATTGGTAAAAGGTTATAATAAGCAAAATATTTAATAAACCAATCTTTAAATTTGATCCAAACCACCATGAGTCTCTAAGGTGACAAAGCCTCTGCTTACTAACAAATACTACAATATTATTATAAGTTAATAGCCATTAATATTCATAAATAATATATTAAATTGGACCCAGCTAAGCTGAATTAATTAATGGTGATTATATCTTTCTAAAAAGAGAGACAGTCACACTGTGATACTAGTTCCCAATTATTAGGTTTAATTTAACATACCCCAGTTGTTTGGGTACTTTTTTCCTTGGCTTCTTCTCCTTTTCCCCTTCCTCTTTCCGCTTCCGCTTCTTCATCTCAATATCATCTTCTTTTATTTTGGGAACCTGCAAAATGACAAAAGAATGCATCATTTATCTAAGTATCAATGCCTTTCTCTTTGATGTTAGCAATCCAGGATCCATTTTTCTCAAATGTCAGTGTGCGTTAGAATTGCTTGTTAAAAATGGAGATTTCTTGGGGTCCACGGACACTCTTACTTCTATTTTTGATTCAGCTATCTGAGGTAGGCATTATAATTTGCATTTTTTTCTTTTTTTTTTTTGAGACAGAGTCTCACTCTGCTGCCCAGGCTAGAGTGCCATAGCGTCAGCCCAGCTCACAGCAACCTCAAACTCCTGGGCTCAGGTGATCCTCCTGTCTCAGCCTCCCGAGTAGCTGGGACTATAGGCATGTGCCACCATGCCCAGCTAATTTTTTCTATATATTTTTAGTTGGCCAATTAATTTCTTTCTATTTTTAGTAGAGATGGAGTCTTGCTCTTGCTCAGGCTGGTTTCGAACTCCTGACCTTGAGTGATCCACCCACCTTGGCCTCCTAGAGTGCTAGGATTACAGGCATGAGCCACCACGCCTGGCCATAATTTGCATTTTTAATAAGCATTTTAGTAGTTCTGGTACAAGTCAGTCTTTGGACCACACTTCAAGAAACAGTTATCTAAGGACACTATTCCTTTCCCAAATATGGTACACGCAAACTCCATAGAATTAGTTACAAATTACATCTTAGGAAAGGTAACAGCTATTAACAATCACTTCTATAGTAAATCTTAACCTATCTAGAGACTTAATTTTATACCAGAAACAGATTATTAAATCACACAGACAGAAGTTTTAAAAGAAAATATAATTCTACTATGATATAAATACCAATTTTTCCATATCTACATAATTTTAAAATATATAATTAACGATAGATTCGATAAACAATGGTTTGTATTTTACTTTTCTTTACATTTACAGTTGTGGCACAAGTTAACATTAAAAAAGTATATACTATTAATTGAACATTCTCACTGCAATGTCAGATAACTCACTTTGGGTGGCTTGTGCTTTTGGTTGTCTGTAATATCTTCTTCTTCAGTATCTGAAGCTTGGCGAAACTGTAGAGTGCCAGTATTGATATAAAAGCCTCCATATTTTGTTGTCAGAGAAGCAGGAACTAATTCATCATACTAGATTTAAAAAAAAAATTTCAGCTATATCCTACTGTCTTTAACTCTATAAATGCCAAAAAAAATTCATTCACCATGGCAGCATCTTCCTTAAACACTAACTGCAAAATGGATTACAATGAGGGTATTTGTGAAACAAATTTAGAAAAAGTTAACACCTAGAATAAAAATTAGCTCTGATCATTCAGGATATATAAGAAAGAAACTTCTGTAGTAATAAAGCAAATTCTAAATATATCAACTGCTGAGAAAAATTTAAGGATTATAGCTACCATTATTTTTTTTTCCTTCCCACTTACTATTTTTTTTTTCATTTTTTGAAGGGGTGGGGGCTTATGAGGAGGGGTGTTCATTTACCTTGTTTTTTTTGTTGTTGTTGTTGTTAAGACAGAGTCTCACTCTGTTGCCCTGGGCAGAGTGCAGTGGCAGCATTGTAACTCACTGCAACCTCCAACTTCTGGGCTCTAAGCCCTCAGCCTCCCGGGTAGCTGGGATTACAGGCGCATGCTGCAATGCCCTGCTGGTTTTGTTTTTTTTTTTTTTCCTCCTCCTTTCTTTTTGGTAGAGATGGGATCTCACTCTTACTCAGGCTAGTCTCAAACTTCTGAGCTCAAGCAATCCTCCTGCCTCAGCCTCCCAGAGTGCTAGGATTACAGGTGTGAGCCACCACACCCAGCCTACTGCTACCAATCTTAATGACAAGTGGGTCTGATGAGAAATTGAAAAAAGTTAAAACAGGTGACTAAGTGTCTAGACAAGGAACAAATTTCATTTCCCACCATATCAGTATGAAATTTTTTTCATAAGGAGATTATAAAGAGTAACAAAACTATTTTTTCTGGCTTAGCTCTATGCTTTTAAGTGAGGAAAATTTTTTAAACATTTAAAAGAAAAATAGCACATACATTTTAAAGAGAAGCAGAAAAACAAATGCCCAGTTTGGTAAGCATATACTTGAGGACCTAGAATGAGCCAGGCACTTTGCTTGGAAAAGGGACACAAATTGTCTAAATCAGATTTATGTCCCCAAAGTCTGGATTTTAAAGTTTATCATTACACCTGATGAAGATGGACAAAAAGCAAACATTAAATGAAGGCCAATCTTAACCAAATGAAGGTGTTCAAAGGGTGAAAGAAAAAAGGAACTACTTATCTAACAGCTGAGAGGTATCTTCTACCTGGGGCCCCCAAAACTCTACTTCTGAGGTTCTTCATATAATCTAGTCTTTAAGTCAGACTTTTAAGGAAAATTCTTTGCCATGGGTGAGGAATGCATTGTACATATCTTATTAGTTACTGTAAGAATATTAAGGCTACACACAAAAGTTGTGATTTTAACCTATGTTGTTTTAAATTATATGGAGAATGAAATAGGAAAGAGTGTCCAGTTTAATCACACTGAATTAAAAAGAAATAAAATAAATGAACGGAAAAAAAGAGAAAAATGAACTATTTTCTTATTGTTCTACTTGATACACTTCTATAAAGATGTACAGGTAAGACCTCACAGAAAAGGGCCAGTACAATCTGCAAGTAAAGGAGTGATGTAAGGAGTGAAGGATTAAAAGTGAAAAGACTTTGTAGTAATTATTTTGAAAATGTTTAACTGTGATTAAGAAAACTACACTTGTACTCTTTGTTTACATGTATTTGTACAATGCTTTATTATTTTCAATGCTTCTCCATATAAATTATTTCATTTGGTCCTCATGATACCTTTGTAGAGGCAAGGCAGGCAAATATTATTCCCATTTTATAAGTGAAAACCAGGTAAGTACCTTACCAAAGCAATTTTATATGTTTATGGCAAAGTTATTGGCTGCCTCCAACCCATCCAACACAGCAAGCAGCTTCTTCACATGGGAAACACATTCATCACCCCGTATACAGGGCCATTTGACGTGCTCAAAGTCTATCTTCCCAGGCAATATTTTGCTCAGCTTTCTCTATCAGCACACCCTTCAGGTGAATAAACTCTTCATGGATATTTAATTTAGCCATTTAAGAATGCGTTCAGAGGCAATGGACGCTGAGCTTGAGAATCAGAAGGCCTGGATTTAGATCTGCTGCCAATGACTAGCTATTGTGACCCAGGGCAAATCACTTAACATCCATTTCTCAGGGATTGTAAAATAGGAACATTACTTCACAAAGTTCTAGTAATATTTTAAAGGGACAACCTAAATAAAAAAGTGTTACTGATGCTTGGTATTATTAATAATAAATAAAAACATTTTCAGTCCTTTTACAATTTGGTAGCATAAATGTGAGACTAAAAATAATCTTCAAAAGCATTTATTTTAGGTATTTTTAGTAGTAAGTAGTACATGATTCTGAAAATTAATTAGAAACAGATTTTCACTCTATCAAATAATATACCAAAAGTGAAAACTTACTGATAACACAATCAGCTAAAAGAACAAAAAATCATTTTGTTTGCCCCTTATTGTTTTATGTCTGATTATCTCATAAAAATATGCAATAATATGTTTAGGGTAATGATACTGAAGTTATTTTGCAAGTCAACCCGTATTTTAGTTCAATTTTCTCTTTTAAAATAGGGACCTACCTTGTCTTACAAATGTCAGTAACTAATTATAAACTTATACCTACAAAACTTATCCTTACTTGCTAAAAGCAGTAGCTTTCAAATTTTCTTTGCCACAACCCAAGTGAAAAATACATTACACATCAAAACCCAGCACACACACAATAAAAATTATATAATCTACTAGTGATGTACTATGATAGCTCCTATTCTATTAGATTCCATTTTCTTTAAAAATACTGGTCACACTCACTAAATTGATACATAATCCAATTATGGGTGGCTGTCAGGGTTAGGAGGGAGCAGGGAACCAATAGGCAGGGCACAGAGGATATTTACAGCAGTGAAACTATTCTGTGTGATACTATAACGGTGGACACATGTCATCATACATTTGTCCAAACCCATACAACACCAAGAGTGAACCTTAATGTAAGCTATGGACTTTGGTGATAATGATGTGCCACAATGAAAGTTCATCAATTATAACAAATGTACCACTGTGCTACATGACATCAACAGTAGGGGAGGTTGTGCACGCATGAGGGCAGGGTATACATGGAAACTCTCTGCACTTTCCATTCAATTTTGCTACGAATCTAAAACTTCTCTAAAAAATAAAGCTTATTAATTCTTAAAAAGCTATTTTCCCAAGTGTGAATACATTTATATATGGATGAATTCCTTCTTGGGTTATTCATAATTCCAAATCTACATATAATGTTAACACTGCTATTGATGCTTTATATTTGCTTTATGCTTTTCAGCATGTTCACATTCATTACCTTATTTGAGTCTCAGAATAAATCTGGTGAATATGCAAGTCATAGCAGAAAAAACTGGATGATGCTAAAAGACTAGCTTCTGGTCACATGGTGAATCAGAAATGGAGTTAGAACTGGAACCTAGGACTTGTGCACTGAGATCCAAATAAAGGTAAGATTCCTGAAAACATACCACACCCTGACTTACTGACTGACGACCTTTTTGGTAATAGGAAGGGCTTCTCTACTCCAAAGGGCATCATCAACATGTTACTTCTATAGACCAGGCTGCCTGATATGACAAACAAGTTTATGTCAAGACACCAGAAATAATTTAGGAGTATGACAAAGTATCCAGTATGTCTCGTACTTGAAGTTCTTCCTATCACTCTCCTACCTGAATATGCTTTAGAACTTTACAACCAAGCACTGTAGCAATGGGAAAAAGACACACTAATTTATGGGTAGTGTAATAGTAACCTAGTGTCACTTTCTGTGTATCCCAGTAATCACTGCACATTGCAGGGGACATGATAATCCCAGGGATTAGATTACTGATAAGAATGGAAGAACATATACCTTACCTACTGCAAAACATGACTTGCCCTCATTCATCTGCTGTGATCAAGGGACTGCTACAGTCCTTAAATGCTCTCCTAAATTCCTCTTCCTTTTATAAAAGAAAGAAGATTCCTGGGGAAAAGCTGTAGGGCTTGATGAAAACAGGCTGGTGATACAGACTGGCATTCAATATACCACCATTGTAGTAAGGCATGGCAGCAATAAAACAAATTAAGTACAATTTTAAAAATGTCAACCAGATTCATTTCAAGCCAGTGGCATCAATATTCAAGATAGTGTGGTTCTCATCTTGGAAGTCATTTCAAAACACACTTGCCCAAGTTTGGGAATATTAATAATAACTGAAGATGCAAATACTCTTTGACCAATAAATTCCACTGCTAGAAATTTATCCTCCTCATACATTTGCACTCTATAAATATCTTTCATACACACTTACTTAAGATGCTAAATGCACAGAGATGTCCAATTATTTGTAAGCATATAAAACTGGAAATAAATTAGGTGTACATCAAATGAGATTAAATAAATTATACAATTTAAGCATATTCTCTAAGTCATTAAAAGGAATATATCAATGTGTTAATATGTAAATACTAAAATGTTTTATTTTAATAGAAAAGCAATGTCTAAAATATGATAGATACTATAATCTTATTTGTGTTAATTTTTAAAAAGGATAATAGTTTGTAGGCTTAGTATACATGGAAATTTCTGGCCAACTACACAATACACTTATTTGTATTTACCTCTTGGGGGTAAGGCCTTTAAGGTACTTTACTTTCTACTTCATCGCTATCTTCTGCTTTATTGTTGCTTTACCATAAACATATATTTTATAAGAAAACACCAAAAATAAAACTAGAAAACCTGCAAACACCCAAAATCTACAATCTAAACAGGCTTCACCTCCAGAAATTCTAATTCAGTAAGTCTGAGTTAAGACAAGTATACCAATATTTTTCACCCCTGATTTTCATCCCTGATTGAGAAGCATTAGTTTAATACATTGGTTTTCAGCATTTGGTTAGAATTTTTTTCCTTTTTCCCTTTTATTAAACTTATTTTTGTTCTCAGTTTGGGTAACGGGTCATAACAGAATCAGTGCTAATTACACATGTCTGAAAATGAGCAACTATTAAAGACCTCAAGGAACTCCTTCAGGAACTAGAAAGGAGTCCAGCACACTGAAAATAATGGTAGAGCACAGGGTCTCAGCAAATCGTGCACTGAGCCAGCCAAACCCAGCCTGCCAGTTTGTTTCCATATAACTTGCAAACTAAGAAGGGATCTTACATTTTTTAAATGATTCAAAAAAAATGTCAAAAGATTAATATTTTTGTGACACATGAAAATTGCACGAAATTTAAATTTCAGAGTCCTTAAATAAAGTTCATTTTAACACAGCTGTACTCATTCATTTGCTTATTGTCTATGGCTACTCTCACACTGCAATGCAGAGTTGAATAGTTGTGACAGAGAACATATGGCCCAGGGGACAA
>CAUYMX010066561.1:0-14621 GCA_963573855.1 Lepilemur septentrionalis
GGCCGGTGTCTGTGCTGGGGCATTTTGACTCCCGGGGAGGACCATCCTTCCCCCACTGTGCCCCACACCCTCACAAGCAGGGAAGTGGCTGAAGTCTGTGGGTAACAGTGTACTCGAATTCTAGAAAATCATAAAACTGTAATAATAGCTCTTTTCCTGACCACAGCCCCTGGAAAAATAATAACATTTGGCTAAATTAAGAGTTCAATGGAATATTCACTCTAGAAAACCATTTGAAGGGTCTATTGAGTGACTTAAAATTTATTTTCAAGACCCTGCTCACGATGCATTAACCAGAATAATTTACACCAAAATAATATAGCTTTAGACAAAAGAGAAGATGAAAATGTAGTTGTTGGGATAATATATAGAAAAAAATAAAAGCTAAAGAGAGAGCAATGAACTCTTTTAAACTGGTAACTCCTCATGAAAGAATGGACCTAGGTAGAAGATAACTTTTAAAAATTTTCTATACTTTTCCTTAGTACCTTAAATTTGAGGTTATAACTTTCAGTTCTTCAAAATATTTACCTTTGGAATTTGTTTTTATATAAAAATGAAAAACATTTTATAAAAAAATCAAAGGAATAATTTCAAAGTTTTTCCTCATGTAGGCATTATCAGTATAAAGACATATTTAGAAAAATTTTTTAAACTTTCTCCACAGCAATATTATAAAATAATATTTTCTCTAGTATATAATAATGGTCCCTTCTAAATAGATACTAAGCCTATTGGATAAATACATTATTCTGCTTTTATAACCCTTTCACAAAAACATAATTCACTAATATTAGGCCATGAATTGTATTCTGTAATTCCAAGGAAAAAGTATTATGGCTGATTGCTGTATCGTCATTCCATTTTGATGGTTTTGTTGGTGCCAACTTATTAATATGACTCCAAGACATAACAATTAAGTTTGCTTCTACGAATTTAGTAGGACAGAAGCTATGTCAGATTCCTCTAACAAGCATACTGGGAAAAGTCATTCATTCACTGATTTCACACACATTGATTGACTGTATGTAGCTATAAAGCACTGAGATCAATTCCATAGGGAAACACTGATAAAATGAGGCTGGCATCATACCTCTCACGATCTAGTAGGAGAATGAAATGTTCACAAATGACAAAAATATAGGGAGTGCCATCAGGGAAATACAGATAAAGGAAGATATACTCTGTTCCATCCCACTTTCTGTTGGATCTTCTGCACCAGGAAGATGCCCTGGCATTTAGTAGGTGTTCCCTGAAGAATAAAAAAAGAGGTGTCATTTGCTTGAAATATGTAATGATATACACAAGAGATGCTAAAGGAAGCATGTTTATATAGCTTCCCAGCCTTTTGGCACATTCATAAAAATCAGAGTTATACTTGTAAGTCTTATTTCACTAATTCAGTTCTTTTCCACCTTGTGATAAATGGCAAAGTGTGGTTCCAAACCTCCCTCCTCACATTATCTTGTCAGTGCAATTCAGGAAATCAGCTCTAGGACTAAAGGCATTGCAGGCCCAGGAGAAATCATGGTTGATCCCTCCAATGTGTTGTTTCTTTCACAGGAGTCGCTTTGAAATACACTTAGCTCAATGATGCTACCATTATTCTGTACATGCTTGAAACTCTTCTTTGTAAATCACCTTCAGAGTCTGCATCAGTTGCTTTTACACAACCTTATCAACCTCATCATTCACAATGGATGAGAAATCAGAATGGTCTTAGACCTCTTAACAAGCAAAAATGGAAACTAAAAAATAGTAGAGCAAAGTCTGCAAAATTCTGAAGCAATTGGCCTATGGAATATATATACTATCTACATTATAGGTTTCTGATTCATTTTAGTCTTTTCAAAGACTATGCAATATATTAGTATTTGGAGAAAAAAAAATTGAGGAAAAAATAAAACCTGTGCCTCCCTCACCCCAAATCATGATAGTGTGACTCATAAAGATGAAAACCCTTTTTCTAAGTAAGTTTCTATTTCTGCCTGTGGTAAAAATGCACTCTGCCCTATTGTTGCTTATTTTAAAAAACATTTCTTATCAAATATTTAAGACATATGAAAAGGTATAAAGTCAATAATTCAGTTCAATAATTAAAATATTATGATAGCTTAAGCCTATCTATCACATTTCCCTCCTTTCTTCCTCAGTGGGCAGCTATCATCCTGAATTAGACATTTCTCATTCCTGTGCATTTCTTCATACTTTTTCCATATATGTGCATAACTCTAAGCAATGTATTTTGTGTGTGTGTTTAAACTTTAAGTGGTAACATACTATAGTATTCTTTAATAGCTTCTATTTTTCGCTTAAAGTTATGTTAATGTGTATGGTTCTTTGATGGTTCATTGATGGACTTAAAGTTTTCTTCCTTTTTTTCCTAATATGAACAATACCACCCTAAAGATTTTTGTTCACATGCCCTTGAGTTCATGAATGGCCTTTTCTTTAAGTTGTGCATGTATAAGTAGATTTTCAGGCTTTCATGGATAACGGGCATCTTCGGTTGACCATTTGTTACCAATTGCTTTGTACAGTAGTTGAATCAATTTGTATTCCCACAAGGAATGTATAAAATTACAATTGCTTCACATTATAATTTTACCAATCTGATGGATAGTTTAATTTTCACTAAAATTACTGACTACTAGTAAGATTATCTCTGTGTGTGTGTGTGTGTGCGTCCTCTCCTGGTGATATCCTACTGATATTTTTCCACCCTTTTTCTGCTAAGTTGTATACTCTTTTCTTTTTTTAATTTGTAGACATTCTTCATATATACTAGATACTAAACTTGTGTATGTTATAAATAACTTCTTCCAGTCTTTGGCATATCTTTTTATGATAATTATGCTATCTTTTGTTAACAGATTTAATTTTCACATAGATCTCTCAAATTTTTTTATGATGGTTTGTGCTTCCTATACCTTTCCCACCTTGTGTTTATAAAGCTATTCTCCTATATTTTATTCTAAGATATTAAAGTTTTCCATTTTTATTTAGGTCTTTAATTCATGTTTTTCTGTGTGGTGTGAGGTAGGGATTCAATGTTATTTCTTTCCATGTTGGTAGCCAATGTCTTGGCACCATATACTAGCTACTCCATTCTTTCTGACTGATCTACAAAGCCACCTCTGCCAGACATCAAGTTTCATATATGTCTGTGTCTGGATGAATTGTTCTTTTCCACGGTCTCTATCAATCCCTACATCAGTATCACCCTTTTTAAATTACTATGCCTTTATTATAAATCTTGGCATCTAGTAAAGCAAATCCCACCCACTTTCATCCTCCTTCTTTTTCTTCAGGAGTGTCTCAGATGATTATGCTTTTTTCATGTACATTTTAGACCACGCTCTTTTCTCAGACATTTTCAGGTTAGTTTGTCAAGTTCCATGAAAAACTATATTTTAGTTTTGACTGAAATTACTAAATAATGTTTTGAAAGAAAGGGATATAGAATCACATAAAGATTGGTACATGTGACATTTACAATGTGATTCTGTGTAAGACATAGAGAAAAATTTGCTTTTCAAGCAGTTAAGACTGTAAAAATGTGAAGCCCTAGCTATTATTTAACTTAATATTCTTTGAACTCTTCTGGATTAAGAAACTATAGTAATTTTTACAGTTGTAAAAAGAGATAAATTTAAGTTTTTAAATTTTTGTAGCTCTTATTTTATATATGAATCTTTACTTTTGATTTTTGAGAGAAATAAAATTTCTTAGAACTGGGGTTTTCATAGTAATTGCAAACATGTTAAACAGGCATGTGATAACCAGTACTGCCACATATTTTCTGCCTCAGCAATCCAATGTCCATTTACATGGATGGCAACACAAGCAAAAAGAAATAAAGCAGTATTTGGGAGTTGAAAATGGGTAAACAACATAATTATAATCTGTCTACTCTGATGTATATTTGTGTTGGGGGGTACTCAAAAGGTGAATGGGAAAATCAAAATAATTTGAAAGTCATAGATGAGAGCAATTGAGCTGAAAAACAAAAATTAAAAAGGTATGGGTATGCTGAGTAACTTGATTGTGGTGATTATTTCACAATATGTGTGTATATCCATCAAAACATCATACACAATGGTATGTGTATATCATCACACCCTAAATATATACAATTTTTATTTGTTAATTATACCTCAGTAAAGCTGCAAAAATTGCTAAAGCAATGACAATAAAAGTAGAATGACAATAAAAGAAAGCATAAAATAAAGTAATAAAATTTTTTAAAGAGTGAAAACATTATTCAAATATTATGCTTTAGAGGAATTAGCTGTACTAGTTTATCAAAAATTCTCTTAGTAGATATAATATCTTCAACTCTCATCTCTTCCCAAGCTGTTTTGTAAATCTTTTTTGCTATGTCTTGTGACTAGCTTTTCCCTGTGTTCTCTTTCACTTTCTTGTAAGAGTTTCAAATTTAATTAACTACTGATTATTCCTAGAGATATGCTAAGGCAAGGGATTCCAGGACTTTTTTCCCACAGTTTGCTAAGTGAATGAGAATTTTTATAGTTCCTGGGTAACTAAGAAACCTCAAAAGCTTTAGTATCAATACAGTATTGATACCCAATATTTTTAAATCCGAGACTATGTGCCAACTATTGTATTAATGTTTTTACATGCATTATCTCTTCATTTTCTCAACAACTGTATGAGAGTTTTATATATGAGGCTTAGCAAAATTAAATAACTCTCCCACATTCACACATCCAGTTAATGTCAGATATGAGACTTTAACCCAGATATGTCCAGCTCTAAAGTTCATAATCTTCGACACTGATGTCTCTACATTTCTTCTTAATATGAGGATAACACAGTCTATTTGTCTGGAAAAATGTAAAGTATGTTCTGTTTTTTTGTGTTGTTAATTTCAGGTGAATTCACACTTTTACATATGTTACAGAATAAGGGTTGTTTCCAGCCAGAAGAATAACTACCTATGCCCCAACATTCTCTTATTACTATTATTGTTCCCAAAACTCTTCCAATTTCTTTATGCTCTTGTTTCACTGCTCCTATCCTTATATGTGCTTCAGTGATTATCAGAATTTCAAAATTATACCACTAAAGCTTTCATAATATTTAAGAAGGATGGAAGGATGATGTACTAGTCCTTTCAGACTACTAAAACAAAATATCATAAACTGGTTGACTTGTAAACAACAGATATTTATTTCTCACAGTTCAAGAGACTGGGAAGTCCAAGATCAAGGCACCAGCAGATTAGGTGTCTGATGAAGACCCACTTCCTAGATGGCCATCTTTTTGCTGTAACTTCACCTGGCAAAAGGGGTGAGGGGTGTCTCTCAGGCGTCTTTTATAAGAGCACTAATCCCTTTCATGAGGGCTCTGCCCCCATGACCTAATCACACCTGAAGACCCTACCTCCTAATACCGTCACCTTGTGGGTTAGGATTTCCATATAGTCATTTGGAAACAGGTATACAATCATTCAGATCTTAGAAAATGAGATACAATAAGTAATGTAGAATGAAAAAGAAAATACTTTTTCTTAAAAATCCCAATATTCCCAAACAAATACTATTCATAAAATAATATTCCAGGAAATCTGAATAAATAAATTACACAGTGATTACTGAGTGACCTATATTATGTCCCCATTTATATTTCACAAACAAGAACAATTTTTTAAAGCTATTTGAGTTTCCATAACTAATTAAAATGGCAACCATCACAATACTCTTAATTGTTAATTTAATAAATGATTATCACACTTGGCACTCTAAATATCTCAAATTGAAAATGCCTCTCTGGCCAAATGAAAATATATACAACTTTTAGTAAAAGGATTACACAGGTATACTTTTTCATAGCATTAATGTAAGTATCATATATGCTTCTAACTTGCATCATGTACAAAGATAAATTGTTCTGATAACATTGCTGGCCTCAAGTTGTATAACCATCCTGGATTTCCAAAGCCTCTGATACTCAGTATGTTTATTGCTTTCATAAAGATCTGGGTTCAAAAACAAAAACGCAGTTTATAGAAGAATACTGAGTATATTGTCTGTCCTCTAGCTTAGGGGACACAAGACCATGGATTATGTAGAAGACAGTGATCAGAAGATGGGTAAGTGAACTTGTAAAAGTGAGCAATGGACTTGTTATTGCTAGGAGAAAATCATAAATAAAAATATTCATTTCAATATGGCAGGAGGAAGACATTAATTTTTAAATGATGTGGCAAAAACTGGCTTGCCAATCAGGAAAAAGAAATAAATAGAAAATTCGATTTTCTCATATCTTTCTTTAAAATATTTTTCAGGTAGATCAAAAATATTACAGAAAGAAAAGGAAGAAAGCATGAACACTATTATATATCGGAAGGAGGAAAGTCTTTCTTACCATTACCAAATCCAAAAGGAAAATGAGGCTGAATTTAACCATACAGAAGTTTTTTTCAAATTAATTACTTAACTAATTGAAATAATCATAAGCAACGTCAAAAGACAAAAACGAATCTGTGTATTTGCATCAGTGTGATTGATAAAGGATTGTCCTCAATATAAAAATGGTTACAATAATAGATGGGCCAGATAGTAGGAAAAAACTAACAGAAGACGCTAATGAGCAGTTCAAAAAATTAGAAAAGCAAATGGTTAATAAAGACATGAAATTATAGAAATGCAACTTCAAACTTGAAGATGCTTTTTTTCACTTATCAGATTGGTAAATATTTTACAAAACATTGAAAATATCCTGAATTGGTAAGGGTGTGACGAGACAGGTTTGTCACACACTATTGATGAGACTATGAATTAGCACAACCACATTTGCAGGGCACGTGGGCAGGATCACCTAAAAGTTTAAGTGTGTTTATCGTTTAACCCAACAATTCTACTTCTGACATCTATCCTAAAAATATTTACATTGCAAATATTTGATGCACAATTATATATATCTATTCCAGAAAATTGCAGCATTTGTATGTAAGGGCAAATGTACAAAACAAAGCAAGCATATATAATTAGAGAATTAATTGGATAAAATATTGTATATATAGCTTTTAAAAATAATTGGGTAGTTTTGTATATATTGCCATGGAAAAATATCCATAATAATTATTAGGGAATATTTACTAAGTGAAAAAAACAAATTGTAGACCAATATGTTTAGGACATATGTTTAGAATAATCCCATCTATGATAGCATATGTTTATATATGTGTGTATGTATATGTATAATTTTATATATATATCTACATTCTACAATAGTAAATTATTGTAGAATTATATATTTTTATTATAATTGATAATAGACTAAATAGATAGTTAGATATGATTTTCTTCCTCTTCATCTCTTATTTCCCTTACTTCTTGGTGAAGAGAAGTTCTTTCATAAGGCCAGGTAGGAGAAAAAGAATTTGTTAAGATAATGATACTTCAAAGCTATGCTTTGAGAGATTGTAATTTCAGCAAGAGAAAGATGTGTAATACCTATTCCACTGTGAAGAATTGGAAAGACCTATCCCTCATTCCCAAGAAAGATCTCCCAGGGACCTTCCAGGAGTAAGCAAGGTACCACTTGGCTCACATACTTTCAGAACCTTCCAGGAGGGAGCAAGGCCTCCCTAGGTTGGAACAGACAGAGGGGCAACTGGAGGGGGGCAAGGAGTAGGAAGGAAACTGGAGTGAGAAGGGCCTTTCCAAGTCCATTGCAGGCAGACTTGGAATGGACCAAGGGCAATAGCTTGGGGAAAACGAAGTACTACTTTGTACCCTTTTTTCTGTATTCTATGTGTCTTATCAATGGACTGGTAGTAAGAGAGTTTTCTTCCCCTTCTGGTAATGGGGTGCACCTGCACAATTTTCCAGATGTTGATGCAGGAAGCACTAAGGATATCTATCAATCAAAAGATTCTGAGATTATGCTTTGAATTCTTAACATCCTAGGAAACAGGACAGGGAAGAATACAAATTTTTTTCTATTTCATTCAATTCCCCATTTTTCAATTTTTAAGAATTAAAACATAAATTGTTGGGAAAAACTATTCTCAGTCTTTTTTTCCTGATTCCGTTTTTCCTTAGGCAAAACATCTCAGAAAGATAAAGATTTGGTTTTCACTATTTAATTATTTTCATCCATCTTTAGTAGAAGAGTATGTAGCAATCAACACTATTTATAAAGCATATGCTATGTGAATAGCATTCTGCTCCAGAGAGTGAAGGAAAAAAAAGATGTTAGACTTCAATTTGGGGAATCTAAACTATGCACATGAAAAATGACATAAAGCGGAAGTTATATGCAGAGAGTGAACTTTATGGATGATCAGACACGGCCATGAGACGACTACAGTCAGAGAGGGAAAGATCAGTACAACCAGGGAAAAGATAGGCAGGTCACTCGCTGTAGGCCAAATTCCATTAGTGAGCTTTGGGTGTGCAGTGTCAACAATGCATTTGGAAGTTAGCTATGGGAGAGTGAAAGAAAGAATAGAGTCTAAATTGGAGGCATGTAAAGAATGTAGAGAAAGCTGTTCTCTTCATAGACTCATAGAACTGTAGCGCTGGCAGAAATCTGATAAATCTGCCCGTTCACATGTGTATGGAAACGAGGCCTAGGGAGGTTCCAATGACCAGCCAAAGGTCAGACAGCCAGTGAGTTACGGCTAGAATCAAGACCAATGGACTTGTTACCATTCACAAGAATTACATTCTTTAAGTCATGTTCTTGGTTTGTTTTGCCTCTCAATGAAATTAATATTCAAATATGTTTCCTTTTGAAAAACCTATGATAGTCTTTGAGTGCATGAAATACAAGAAGTCATAGATGATCATTCTAGGCTTTCTTAGAACCAAATTTACTGAGGATGAATTTCAGAGACTACCAGACACAAAGCGAGTTGCTCAGACACCTCTCAGAGCGTTCATTCCAGTAACTCTTGGATGTTTAGGAGCTTCTCGGTTACCACCAGTGCCGAGACTTGCTTCTGCTGAAGAGTTTAGCAATGGGTAGGCAATGATTCCCAACGTGATAGCAAGAGTTTGAAATAAGCCACTTTAAGTTGTCCAGGCAATTTTTCAAGCAGATTAAAATTGAATCTTTATCACTGGGTTTAATGACATAGACTTAGTACCTTTCAGAAACTCTTTTACTGAAGCCTTTGAAAATCGGTGGCACTATCAAATCATATGTCCATCTCATACTCAAAACCTTTTGAGAGTCTAGAGAAATGCTTTATTTTTATAGAATTAAATGGCTTAATATATAATGCCTATGGAAAATATTGCTTTGAAGTATCTTTCTCAGACTTCAGAAACCATTATGAAAAGATGACCTACTTGTCAAATATTAAAAGGTGATGTTTTTCTTCATAATTTTCATGTGCTGGGGCATAGTGTTAAAATTACTATTTAATGGCTCTATTAGGCAGGGTCCAATCAGAAGATAGAAACCACAAAGTAATTTGAATAGGCAAAGTTTAATATAAAGTCTAATATACAAAATTACTAATATTAACTGTAACAGGGGATTGAAGAACCAGAATTTGCTAGTAAGGAGTCAAGAGAATGCTAAAGAATATGGGAGTAGCAGTTATAGGAGCAGCCACTGCCCCTGGGCCTGAGACACAGCATCCAAGGAAGGGACAGATCTGGCGAAGTTCCCCTCCAGGGATCCAGACCTCACTGGAGAGAACACAAAGGCATCATTGTTCACAAAGCTGACACTTGGTTTGCTGAGGTTGTTTTGGGGAAAGCATGCATGGGGATTGCCAAGCTGATGACACTCTGCTGTAAGGCCTCCCAAGGAGATGCTGCAGGAAGCTGCCTGCAGGAGACTTCCATGTGCTGTTGGCCTCCGGCTGCTGCTGGAGCCCAGCAGTGCAGTAAAAGCACCCACAGCAGGGCCTGCCTAGAGGAGCACACTGGAAGAGAAAATCCCTTCCTTGTCCTGCATCCCTCTGGTACTTTCTTCTGGCCAAGCTTGACATCGTGCCAGCTGGCAAAGGAGAAATATTTTCAGAGCCCTGCCCCACTGTTACAGAGCAGCAAATGAAGGGTAAAACTGGAGCCGTGAAGTAATCAGTTGATTAGTAGCAGAATTATTCCATCAGGTTCTAAAAAGTCATTCTGCTTGTTATATCCATATGCTTCAATTTTGTCTCTGTTAAAATAACACCTCCTGCTTGATGATATTAATTGTTGGGCATGGGTTGGAAGTGAATGTCTCCTTTTCACCTTGTTCATGTGTCCATGTCGAGGAACTTTTCTTATCCTCTTTCCACTGTTTCATCTGTCCTAGAAAAGGGGAGTGATGTGTCTGATTGGCCAGTTTGGAAAAATGAATGGGAACAAATTTGCTAGCAGCTTCCTCCTCTTTCTAAACCAGCCTGCTTTCAGGATGCGTATGTTTTTCATCACCATGGGGTCTGTTCGGAAGGACATGCTCTGCCACTGTGAGGGAGGCCAACCAGCAAATAGATGTGCCAGCATGTGGGCCGGGGCGGAGGGCCGGGGGAATCCAGATGTCTGACTCGGGGCAGAGGGTGTTAGCTATGCACATCTAAGTCACATTCTTCATTCCAGCTTCTATCTGTAATAAACAATTTCAACCTCTACCTTATTCCTGTGTGTCCACCTCTCAGTTGGTCTTGAATTCATGTGAGAAAAGACAGGAATGGTGTTTGTTGATCTGACTGACATTCCAATATTAATCCAAGTCCAACAAACTTCTTAAAGAGAGGAGGAGGCCCTGAATTTCCAGCTCAGCCTGTAACTCTCCTACAGAGGCCCTAAATTTTTCGCCCTAATCCTCTCTTACCTTTTTTCCTCAATACAGTTTGTCCTGTCCCTGTTGCTACTTATTGTTTATCTAGTTATTATTTTTGACTGAGGCAGAGCACTCCCTAGCTGTGTATTCTGGAGCTTACTAAACTTTTCCCCTGGTGATAGACAACTACATCATCGCCTCCAGCACCCTGCTGTCTTAGGCAGTGCTGTAACAAATGCCCCTGTTGATGTCCCGTTTAACCAGAACTGGGATTTTTGGAGTCAAAGGGTCAATGCATCTTCAATTGCACCAATCCCCAGAAGGACTGTGCTGATTTAAATGTCCACCAGCAATGCACGAAGAATCCTATTTCCTCACATCCTCACCAACACTACATATTATCCAGTTTTTTAGCTTTTGTCAAGCTAATGGGTAAGAGTCACACACACACACAGACATACACAGGCACACTTATAGACAGCTTTTTTCTTTCTTTCTTTCTTTGAAGAAAATGTGGAATTAAAACATAAATACCCAAACAACATACTTTGGACCCACAGAAATTTGAAATAGATGTTGTGCTCTGAAAGCCTTATTTTGACAGAAGCTTTTTTTTTTTTTTGACTTTACATATCATGACTTTACTCCACTTTAAGTGTACAATTAAATGATTTTCAGTGGATTTACTGAGGTGTACAGTTAATCACATGAATCAGTTTTTGAGGAATTTCTTTCCCTTATTGAGACCCCTAATTCCACTCCCCAACTACTTTTCAAGCATATCCCACCCTTCGATAGCTCAGCTGGTAGAGCGGAGGACTGTAGACTGGACAGACAGGAGCTTTTTAACAAAGTTTATTTTAACAAAAAGCTTTGAGTGGTGATTAAGCCAACCGAAGCAAGGTACTGATAAGAGTAAATTTAATTATGTTTTTGCTGTATTTCCTGTAAAAAAAGGTACTAAATCAGGTCAAATATCTTTCATTGCATTTATTTTTTTTTTTCCAGTTTCAAACACAAACCTGGGAATAACCATTCACATAACACAGACTCAAAGGAATGGGCTCGGAGTTCTAAAACTGGAAAGTTAAGGTGTTGCTTATATGGGCAGAAAATAAGGAAATTTAGCAGGATTATAACATTCTTCATAAGTTTATGAGTTACAGAAATTTGATTAGTTACAGCTCTTTTCTTTCCTTTTCAATTTAAATGAGTATTTTTAACATTCCATCTTAGACGATGTAATAGTCATGAAGTCTGTGTAAGAGAAGTTAAAGAGAAGTTAATCTCTCTTACTAATGAAGATCAACAGTGGAAGATCAAGAGGGAAGGGGGTCTCTCTGGTATCCTTTAGTCTTTTACAACATTTTACAAAAATGTAGGTAAAGAAAAGGCTCATCTATAATCAGAGGAACTAAGGTTATAGCTGCCTGTCACCATGAATCAAGTCTTATAACCGTATTCCTTTAAGGCTCAAAATAATTTAAAGTTCCAACAGCTTTGATTTTGTTTTTTTATTTTTTTACATTTCTTTAATAATGGATTTAAGGGGTAGAAGTTAAATTGTGTTACATGTATGTATTATATAATGATGAAGTCAGGGTTGCATTGCATTTAAGTATTTGCAATATAATCTTTAAGTTTTAAGCCTGAAAGAATTTTGAAAGTCATGGGACATCACTTTTTGGTTGTTTTTCTTCCTGCCTTCCTGCCTTTCTGCCTTCCTTCCTCCTTTTTTCCCTTTCTTTCTTTCTTCTTTCTTTTCTTTTCTTGCAGGAGATGTAGTAACTCATGAAACACATTGCTATTACCCTTAATATAAGTTTTAAGGGGCATTACCAATATAATTTTCCATTTCAGTTTCCCCTTTACAAAAAAAGCCTATTCATATGTTTTGTCCATTTTTAATTGGATTTTCTTTTTTGTTTTCCTTGATTCAGTGGAGTTCCTTATATATTCTGGAATAATTTTTATCTCTTCTCAGTTATAAATGTTGCAAATATCTTCTACCAATGTGCCTTTCGTTTCTTAATTATATTTCTAGCAAAATTCACTAAACAGAAATCTCAGTTTTAGCCATATAGTTTGTGCTTTGAGGTCTGGTTTAAGCATTTCTTCCCCAAAGCTATATCATAAAGATACTCTGTACATTTTCTTTCATAAGTTTTATAATCTTACCTTTCACATTTAGACTTCTAATACACCTGAATTTTGCCTGCGATCCAACTACAGTTGACCCTTGAACAACACAGGTTTAAACCGTGGGGGTCTCCTTATACATGGATGTTCTTCCACCTCTGCCACCCCTGAAACAGCAAAACCAACCCTTCCTCTCCCTCCTTCTCCTCAACATAAAGACAAGAAGGATTTTGAAGACCTTTATGATTATCCTCTTCCACCTGATGAATAGTAAATATATTTTCTCTGATATGATTTTCTCAGTAACATTTTTTCTCTAGCTTACTTTATTACGAGAATACAGTATGTAATACATATACAAAATATATATTAAACTGTTTATGTTACCACTAAGGCTTCTGGTGAAGAGTAGGCTATTAGTAGTTAAGTTTTGGGGGAATCAAAAGTTACATGAGGATTTTTGATTAAGCAGGGGTGTTGGCGCCCTTAACCCCCACATTGTTCAAGAGTCAACTATATATTCTTTTCCGTAAAATAATCTGGTTTTCCAATGCAACTGGATAAAAAAATTATTTTCTGTGGCCAGGCACAATGGCTCATGCCTGTAATCCTAGCACTTTGGGAGCCCAAGGTGGGAGGATCCCTTGAATCTAGGAGTTGGAGGTTGCAGTGAGCTATGACGAGGCCACTGCACTCTAGCCCGGTGACAGAGCAAGACCCTTATCCAAAAAAAAAAAGTTCTTCTTGATTGCTGTATGAGACCTAGTGTATCATATATCAAGATTTCCCAGGACTCTCTGTTCTCTCTATTCTGTCCTTTTGTCTATTTTTCTAGTCTCACGTAAGCCCCAAACTCTTTTTGTAATTTTTTTAGTATGATTTAAATCTGTGTGGCCATGCCCCTCACTTTTACTCTTCATTTTCAAAATTATCTTAGCTATTAACAGACCTGCACTCTTCCATGCTGTGCTGATTATTAAGCTATTGTCTTTCAGCTTCTAGCCAATCTCCATGTTCTCTTTGTGAAGCTGAGGCTAGGACTCTACAAATCACATTTCTCCTTTTCCTAGTGGCTTCCTGTTAGGCTCTGTCATTGGAGGGCACCAAAGGGTCACTGGAAGGAGGGGGACAAGGGACTTGTTGCTTCCTGTCTGCTTTTTGTCCCTGTTAGTATTGCCCCAGCCAAACTTCTTCACCCCAACAGCAGCAGTTGGTTTCAGTAGCGGTAGTTGACTCCATTTTACAGTGTTTCCCACCCTCTCAAAATCAGCCTCATCACACTGCCTCACACACACCAGAATCGGCTGGGTGAGTTGCCCTGTCAGAGCTCTGAGGCATTAGCCACGTAGCGCCCTTCCTTAAAGGTCTGAGTCCCAGCTACACAAGACACCCCCTGTAGTGGACTCCGGGTCATCTCTCAGCCATGCTTGAACAAAGCAGTTCTCAGAACACCTGTTCTCACACAGATTGTTTCTTGTTGATCGACCTCAAGACGCCTTGTGACTTGCAAACAAGCCAGGGCGCCTTGACCCGCAAACGGGAAAGGGCAAAGGAGGAGACGCAAACATCAACTCCCTGAGGCAGAGCGGTGAGAACCAGTCCATGCTGAGACGAAAACATTCTGGGAACAGAAAATAGCGGTGGGAAAAGTTGGGGTAGATTGGGACAGATGCCAAAAGAACAGTGTTAAAAATAAAGACGCTGCAGGCGAAAAGGGCTGCAGTCTT
>CAUYMX010066564.1:0-30141 GCA_963573855.1 Lepilemur septentrionalis
TACCTCACACCATATAAAAAATTGACTCAAAATGAAACAAAGACCTAAAAGCAACAGCCAAACTATAAAACTCTTAGAAGAATACATAGAGGTAAATCTTCATGATCTTAAATTTGGCAATGGGTTCCTAGATATGATACCGAAAGCTCAAGCAACAAGAGAAAAAAAATAGAAAAAAATGAACTTCATCAGACTTTAAAACTTTTGTGCATCGAAGAACAAAAGAGTGAAAAGACAACCCACAGAATGAGAGGATATATTTGCCAACCATGTATCTTTTCGGGGTTTGTTGTAGCATTATCCTGTGTTTTCTCGGACTCTGTGTGTCTATTTGGCATCCATTAATCACAGGGCCAAACTGGCAGCCAACGTGTTTGTCTCTCTCCTACAAGGCAGCTTGCCTGGAATTCTCCCTCCATGTGTGGACTGGCTGACTCAAGGCTGTGCCCCCACCCACCTTCTCATCTAACTCTCACACGCAAAGCCAGTATTTTCCCTACCCTAAATCATCGCAGGGTCGGGTACCAGGAAAGTAGAGACCACCCCTACAGCCCAAACTCACCAGGATTATCCAAACCAGCCAATCCCAAACTGCTGACTCTGCCCAGCCAGGCCTTTCCTGCAGAAACCCCATTGAAGGCTCTGGCCCATGCCTTCCAGTTACTCCTGCCTTTTGCCTGTTGACCATCCCGGTGCTTCCCTGTGGCCCCTGTGTTGTGGTGTGTCCTCTCCTTTCAGGAAAGGTACATAATAAAATTCTTCTTCCAATGACATTGGTCTCCCTGTATTATCAGTCACCTCCATAAATTGAAATCCTGCAGTTAGAATTGATACAAATATCCCGAATACATAAAGAATGGTTTATGTATTCATAACAAAAAGACAAATAACCCAATTTAAAAATGAGCAAAGAACTTGAATAGACATCTCTCCACAGAAGACATATAAATGGCCAACAAGCACAGGAAAAAGATGCTCAATGTCATTAGTCATCAGGGAAATGCAAACCAAAACCACAGTGCTGAATGACAATGTGAATGTACTGTACTGAATGCCACTGAACTATACCCTTAAAATTGTTAAAATGGTAAATTTTATGTGATGCATATTTTACGACAGTAAAAAAAAATTGTCTTAGGGGTCTCCAGAGAAACAAATACGATAGGATTTGTTTGTTTGCTTGTTTATTGTAAGGTATTGATTGGCTCACATGATTATGGAGGCTAAGTCCACGATGAGCCATCTCCAAGCTGGACACCCAGAAATAATGTCCAACCAATTCCTTGGGCATCCCATTGCCCAGTCAAGCTGACATATAAGATCAACCATCACAAGCATAGACCATAAAAACAAGAACAAAAACAAAAACAAAAAATCACAATGAGATACCAGTTTAACCCACTAGGATGGCTATAATAAAAACAAAAAGCACATAAAAAGCAGAACAAACAGAACATAAAAAATATTGGTGAAGATGTGGAGAAATGGGAACACTCATACATTGCTGGTAGAAATGTAAAATGGTGCAGCCACTGCAGAAAACAGTTGGGCAGTTCCTCAAAATACTAAATACAGAGTTACCATTAGGCTCAGCAATTCTACTCACAGGTGCATACCAAGAGAAATAAAAACATGTCCCTACAAAAACTTGTACACAAATACTCATAGCAGCACTATTCACAATAGCTAAAACAACCCAAATGTTTATCAACCAGTGAATGGATAAACAAAATGTGGTATAACCATACCATGGAATATTATTTGGTCATAAAAAGGAATGAAGTACAGATACACACTGCAATATGGATAGACCTTGAAGACAGTATGCTAAGTGAAAGAAGCCAATCACAAAAGACCAGATACTGTTGGATTCTATTTACATGAAATACGCTGAATAGGCAAATCTGTACAGACAGAAAGTAGATTTGTGGTTGGCTTAGGGCTGGGGATGATGAGGGGTTTGGGGGTAGCATTAAAGAAGTGCAGGGTTTCTTTGGGAGTGATGAAAAGGTTCTAAAACTGACTGGCAATGGTTGCACAACCCTGAATACACTTAAGCCGTTGAACTGTGCACTTTAAATGGGTGCACTAAGGATGTGAATCATATCTCAATGAAGCTGTTACAAAACAAATGGAATCTCATCACTAAGGAATGCATGGTGAAGCTTTCGTGATTATGCTCGCTCAAGAGCCTATTGAATCTTGACCAATTATACCAATTCAGTAAGTCTGGGGCATTCTCTGAAAATGCTCCATTTTTGCTGGGAAAACTGGGTAACTCTATGCAGAAGAATGAAACTAGATCCCCTATCTCTCACCATACGTAAATGTCAAATGGATACATAAATCAAAATGGATTAAATACTTAAATCTAAGACCTGAAACTATGAAACTACTAGAAGAAAATATCAGGGACATTGGGGAAATGCTCTAGAATATTGGTCTGGGCAAAGATTTTTTTGGGTAAGATCTCAAAAGCACAGGCAAAAGCAAAAATAGACAACTGGTATCACAGCAAAAGCTTTTGCACAGTGAAGGAAACAATCAACAAAATGAAGAGAAAACCCACAGAAGGGGAGAAAATATTTGCAAACTATTCATCTGACAAGAGATTAGTAACCAGAATACATAAAGAGCTCAAACAACTCAATAGCGAAAACAAAAGAACAATTAAAAATGGGCAAAAGATCTGAACAGACATTTCTCAAAAGAAGACATAGAAATGACTGACAGATATATGAGAAAATACTCCACATCACTAATTATCAGAGAAAAGCAAATCAAAATCACAATGAGATATCACCTCACCCCAGTTAAAATGGCTGGTATCAAAAAAACAGGCAATAGCAGATGCTGGTGAGGATGTGGAGAAAGGGGAACTCTTGAACACTGTTGGTGGGAATATAAATCAGTACAGCCAGTATGGAGAACAATATGGAGAGTCTTCAAAAAACTAAAAAATAGAACTACCATATGGTCCCGCAATACTACTACTGGGTATAAATCCAAAAGAAAAGATATGAATATATCACAGGGATATATGCATTCCCATGTTTACTGCAGCCCTATTCACAATAGCCAAAATATGGAATCAACCTAAGTGTCAATCAACGGATGAATGAACAAAGAAAATATGGTGTATATATGGAATATTATTCAACCATAAAAAAGAATGAAATGCTGTCATTCACAGCTACACAGATGGAACTGGAGGCCATTATGTTAAATGAAATAAACCAAGCACATACAGCCAAATACTGCATGTTTTCACTCATGTGTGGGAGCTAAAATAAAGTGGATCTTACGAAGATAGGGAGTGGAATAGTATTATCAGGGGCCAGAAAGAGGAGGGGGGAGGGAGGGATGAAGACAAAAATATATAAATGTGTTTATTGCCACTGAACTGTACACTTAAAAAAGGTAAAGATGGTAAACTTTATATTTATATTTTACCTCAATAAAAAAAATAAGATGCTTTAAAAGATCACACACTGAAAAAAAAGCGCTCCATCGTCAGCACTGGGAATCTGAGCACAACACTTGCCATTTGGTAATTTCGGACCAATAAAAACGGTCCAACCACCACATTCACCTGATTCATCACCATGTAACTTCTGGCTTTTCTCTATATTAAAATGAAGCATAAAGTAAAAGAAATTTGGCACTCTTGAGGCAAACGATTCTGTACTCTGAACTACCCAAAGGTGATTTAAGACAGTACTTTGAGACGTGTGTCAACAAGTTATGTGATTAGCGGATCAAATAATCAGATACAGGAGGAAGTGCCTGAAGGCCATTCATCATTTAAACATCTATTGAAAAGCATAATTTATCTATTCTATTGTTAACTGAACCTTTTCATCTCCCTCATAAGAAGACATCCTACAAATCAATAACTAAAAGACCCATTGACAAACGACATGCACATACAGTTCACGGAGAAAAAAATGGGAAAATAGGATTTAAATATGAAAAAGTGCCCATCCTCTTTGGCAACTTAAAACTACCTTGAAGGCCGGGTGTGGTGGCTCATGCCTGTAACCCTAGCACTCTGGGAGGCTGAGGTGGGCGGCTCTCTCAATCAAGGTCAGGAGTTCGAAACCAGCCTGAGCAAGAGCCAGACCCCGTCTCGAATAAAAATAGAAAGAAATTAATTGGACAACTAAAAATATATAGAAAAAATTAGCCGGGCATGGTGGTGCATGCCTATAGTCCCAGCTACTTGGGAGGCTGAGGCAGGAGGATTGCCTGAGCCCAGGAGTTTGAGATTGCTGTAAGCTAGGCTGATGTCACGGCACTATAGCTGGGGCAACAGAGTGAAACTGTCTCAAAAAAAAAAAAAAATTAAAAAAAAAAACTACCCTGAAATTTCACATTTCCCCTATCAGAGTGGCAAATATTAAAAAGCTTACTTGTATGGTGGGTTTTCAGAGATGTGAAAAAATAAGACCCCCATGCATTATTAGTGCAAAAGTAAATCAGCCCAATTTCTCTGGACAGCATGTAACAAAATCCACAACGTCCATTCTCTGGGGTTCAGCAATTTCAGTTCTAGACATCATGCTACAAACGAACTTTTCTCTTTCCTGAGTTTTTTCCTCCTCTCTGTCCTAATCGCCACTCTATGCCTCAAGTGAAGTCAATAAGTGGGTAATAATTCCCTTAAACTCTGTGGAATTAATTTCTTTTTGACTATAGGAATTGGCAGTTCGAAAAAAAGCTAGATGCCTTAATAATTAAAGATAAACCTTAAAAGTTCCTTCTATGAAGGTTCACGGCTATAAAAGTAATAAATGAAGCGCCCAAAATACTGCACTGGAGGTCGGGTTAATAATCCTGCTGTGCCAGAGCGGGCATCGCTCAGTCTGGGAGGCTGAGCCCAGCCCTCGGCATACGTGCTACCCTAGCGCCCCCTGCTGGCCGAATGCAAAACAAAGGTCTGTGGCAGCTTTTTTTTTTTTTTTTGAGACAGAGTCTCACTTTGCTGCCCTGGCTAGAGTGCCGGGCGTTGGCGTAGCTCACAGCAACCTCAAACTCTGGTCTCAAGTGATCCTCCTGTCTCAGCCTACCGAGTAGCTGGGACTACAGGCATGTGCCACCATGCCCGGCTAATTTTTCTATATATTTTTAGTTGGCCAATTAATTTTTATTTATAGTAAAGACGAGGTCTTGCTCTTGCTCAGAGTGGTTTTGAACTCCTGACCTTGAGCGATCTGCCCGCCTTGGCCTCCCAGAATGCTAGGATTACAGGCGTGAGCCACCGCGCCCGGCCAAAGGGACCGTGGTAGCTTTTAGTCATTGCCTTCTTCAGGAGCTGCTTACAGGCGTTGCGTCTCTTCCTGCTTCCTGTTTATTGCCTCTGCTCTCATCTTGGTTTTGCATCTGATAGACTTACTCCGGCTTCTCAGCGAAGGTCAAGATCCCCTGGTATTCTCTTTTTCTTTTTTTCTTTATTGAAGTGTAATTTACATATCATGCCTTTACTCCATTTTAAGTGTACAATTAAACGATTATTAGTAAATTTACCAAGTTGTACAGCTATTCACATAAATCAGTTTTAGAGGATTTCCTACCCCCTATTGAGACCGCTAATTCCCATCCCCAGATACATTTCAAGCATGCCCCTCCCCTTCACAGTGCCCACCACCTCTCTCAGATGTGGGTCTACCCCCCAGCCCCCAAATCCCTGGGTCCACATGTACTCGCCATCAAATTGGTACTGACTGATTAACACTATGATGCTCAAATGGTGGTGGTGTTCACTACAAATCTGCTGACTTTTGATGGTGGCCATTTGCACTTTCAAATACAGTTATGTTGGTCCCCAGTCCCTGTCCCCATTGGCTTACCCTCCTATCCCTGTTACACTTTCTTCCTTTAGAGGTTTTCAATTAAAATGCTTAAAAATAAATCATTTTGTTCTATCCTGAATGGCCCCCAATTCTTAGGTTCCTTTTAATTTTTCTTTTGAATATTGTTTTGAAAACAGTATATGTAATATTTAAATAACTATTACATATGTGGAGCTTGTAATATTTCTATTTGTACTACTTATCAAAGGCATTTCCCTTTTAGGCATGGAAAGAAGGCAACATTCAGGTTGATCTACATTCATTGCACTCTATCTGCTTCATTATTTCTGTGGCTGTGACTTACCTTAGAGGTTCCCATATGGTTGTTCAGTTTATGTCTCTGTTCTATTCTGTATTCTATCAACCTTATTTGACCTTCATTGCATCGATTTCAGACTATTTCTCTAATTTGTCAAATGGTATGATATTATAACTTAATCTTTTGTGGCTATTTGAAATCTTCCCCAGCCACGAAATGCCTGCACATTTTAATGGTTATATTAAAGCAAGCTTTAGATAAAACTGACACCCCAGAAGGTTCTATGTGGTCATATCTTTTCAGTTTAACACCATATGATTTATAATTATACTTTAATTTCAAATGCTTTGGAAGTCCAATTTAGTGTTATTTATCATACTTTACTTATATGAGTGGGCCATGTGCAACTTGCATTCTTCTTCTATGTCACTTAAAATTAGGATTGGAAACAAACTCTGGAGAGAAAAGAGTTCTCCTAACATGTAGTTGTAATGTCTGGGGGAGAAATAATTACCTACTGGTGTAATTTTTAGAATTCTAGGAATACCCCTTGTCTAAAATATGCTTCCTCTGTGGATAACTGATGCTGGGAATTCTGTTACTCTGATTTGAGTTTTATTTTATTCACATCTTTGAATTGGTAGAAGTTGAGAACATGAACACTTGGCAAGAAGATGAGGTGCCAGTGGGACAAACAAGGAAGGGGTTTATGGGGCACCCTGAGGATAAATGTGATGTCTGCTTTATTTGTGACAGAGTAATATTTTGCTATTACTCTGTGTACTTTTCTTACTCTTTCTTTTATCCATTCTCTGATCAAGTAGCATAAAGGGACATTGTCCTGGCCAGAGTGTTATTGTAGAAAACGCAAAATGTGAGAAGCAAGGATATTATACTTGATTGTTGTAAGACAGAGACAGTAGTTGTGAACAAGATGATTATGAAGACTGAGAAATCCCAAGATCTGCAGTCGGCAAGCTGAAGACCAGGAAGATCTCAGTTCCAGTCTGAGTTCAAAGGCCTGAACACCAGGAAAGCTGATGGTGTACGTTTCAATCTGAAAGCTGGCAGGTTTGAGACCCAAAAGCCAACGTTTCAGATCAAGTCTAAATGTGGGAAAAGACCAATGTTCCAGCTAAAGACAGGCAGGAGGAATTCCCACTTACTCAGCCCTTTTTTTTTTTTTTTTTTTCTATTCAGGTCTTCAATTGTTGGGATGAGCCCCACTCACATTAGTGAGGACAATCTGCTTTAGTCAGTCTACTGATTCAAGTGCTAATCTCATCTAGAAGCACCCTCACAAACACATCCAGAATAATAATTGACCAAATCTCTGGGTACTTGTTGACCCAGCCAAGTTGGCATATAAAAGTAACCATCACAGGTAGATTGAGTGAATGTTTGTGATCACATAGCTAGATGGCAGTGGGATTTGAAATTTACTGCAAATCTGTCAGATAGAAAAATCTTTGCTTTTAATAACTATATTACATTATTAGTATTTCCTTTCATATCCCATCAGAGTCTTTCTTGAAATGCTTCTTGTTGACTTTATATTTCTGCAGCCGTCCTAATTGAGGCTCTCTTTATCTCATGGCCAGACTATTGGAAACCTCTATGAATCGATGACCCTTCTCCCAGTAAACTTCCTGTTTTACCCTTTCAATGTATCTCTTCCGAAATCACTAGGTTAATACTCTTAAAAACATTTTCCATGTCATTTTCTTGCTTGGGAATCTTCATGAGCCCCCTAACCTTATGGATAAAATGTGAACACCTCAACCTGGACATCAAGGTTTCTGTGTATGGTTCTACCTGCAAAGTTGATGGAGATGCATTTTGCCTGGAGTCAAGATTTTTGAAATCTAAAGCATACAGCAAAAATTGCATGGGGTAACAATTACCCTGGAAAATCTCAAAATTTTCTGCTTAGTATGGTATACAGAGTTTATATTTATAGCCACATAAATAATTCTTATATGTACTAAAATTTGATGTACCCCGAGCCTAGACCAAAGGAATGAACTAAAAGAGAGTCCATAACAGAAGTTTGGGCATGCTAACAAATCTACTTTAAAATCATTATCAAGTCCCTGGTATCTAATTAGGTATAGGTGGAGAATTCTATATTCCTACTTGCTTTCTGATGGTATTCAATTTGTTTTATTATTTGTCCTGTCTAAGCTTATACATTAAAAGATTTGTTTGTTATTGTGAAAGTTAAATGCAACAGTGGAGCTCTCTCTTTTTGTGGAGGGGGTGTGGTGGTGGGAATGGTGGTGAAAAGAGAGGGTCTCCTTAAGGTCACCTGTAAGTGAAGTGTACTTAGGATGCGACCTCACTGTGCTGCCTTATTTCCCCATATTTATGTATAGTCAGTACATATCATTTCCCAATAGCTCAAAGGTGCATTGTGGCTGTAACTTACACAGTACTACCAAATGACCTTCCCTGTTCCAGTGAATATCCCTGCCCACCAGGAAGCATTTCTGATAGTGTTATGGACTAAATATCTCAGTGGAGACATTAATAGTGGGATTTCTACTGTAGTAGACAGGCTAGTCAGGAGGCAGCAGACTGGGACTTTCCAGAAAGTCTCCATCTGTAAGTTCAAACTTGTCCTTGCCCATATTCCTTTACTGTCAGGAGTCATTGATCACATTTCATCCTTTCTCTTCATCAGCCACAAGTATTAATATATACCTCACTATTTCTTTTTAGTGATATCAATAAATCTAAGTGGTTTTGATAAAATAATGTTTGAGGACTAGCATAGTAGGGGAGGAAGAAATCTTTAGATGACAGTAATATTACTGAAAGAAGGAAGATAGGTCATTAAATGTTAAAGTCAGTCAAAGTATATTGTGCTGCAAAAGAGCAGTGGATTGGAGATACTCTGCTCCTAACTCTGTCACTGGCTCCCTGGAGAGACTTGTGAAAGTCACCCACCCTCATTTACCCTTAGTTTTCTTATCTTTAACAGAGGAATCAGGTTCTTTTCAGGGTTCCATCCCATTGTTACATGCTGTGTTTCTGATGGCGACACATCCGTCCACAGGTGCAGCAGATGGTAGGTGTAGTCTCTGCGTGTTACACATTCAGACAATTACCAGCATTGTTCCTGTTACACACAATGGAAGAGGATGCTACATGCTGACATGGCTTTTGAGGCATTTGAGTGTCTATAGTGTTGATGGATTGATAGTACAGTACAAGTCTAGAAGGAGTTATATATGTGAATAAGGTTGTGAATATATGCACAAAGTCTTGTGTGTGTGAGTCTCTAAATGTCTGGGTTTTCAGCCATCTCTTCAGTGGCCTTAGCTGTAGAAGATTAATTTGTATTTCACTGTTTTAGATCATCCAAAACACAATGAACACAACAAAACCAGAGGAAGAGACTTCTGCTTCCTATTCTTGGTCCTCAGCTGAAAATGACCATACAGGGATGGATAAAATAATCATCCTGAGTGTATGTTCAGAGTATCTGAATGGGGTCTTTTTCTTGTTCAATGTAAAAGCCCTTTTACCCAAACTCATATTGGTCTTTTGTAAAACTTCTTTCATCTTTGACTTGAGGAAATAAAGGGAGAGAAAAGAGAATAAGGTTATAAAAGGCTCAGAGATGATATCCTGACAGAAGGTCCATTTACAAAAAAAATAAAAATAAATTCAGAAAATGGAAAAAAAGGTGTCAGAGACATAGAGAATATATGAATAGGACAATGAGAGTAAAGCACAGTTTTATTTTTGAGATTAAGGAGTTTTCACATTCAGGGAAAGGTTTAGAATTTTAAGAAAATTTAAACTTAATTTTTATACTATTTTAAAAGTTATAATAAGAAAGGAACTATTTTGTGAATGTAACCTAATAATTTTGTGTGCTTTATAAAGTCCTTCAGCTGGAGTTTAAATATTGTACATTCTAACCTGCAAATACAAGGGGAAACGAGTCTAAACACAAAAGAAAGTGATTTTTTTAAAAATGAAGCTTGGACTGTAATTTACTTTTGCTAATCATTTCCTTCTCTGTATAGCCATGAATCATTTTGTTTTTGAGTTGGAAATGAATATTATTTTACTCCTTCTTTTCAAGTTTATTGTACTTTTCAATGTTAAAACAATATAATCTTCAAAACGCCAAGCTGTACAAGGATATATTGCACTGAAATAGAAAGTGTGTACAAGAGACTAAAACATCTGGTGAACAAAATGAAACATTAAATCAACTGCCAGACAGCTGTTTTGTTTCTGCAATGTTAAGCATTTGGTTGTTTGGAAACATAGGTACACTTTCTGTCATGCTGCAAAATCTTCCCAGTGGTAGAAGCATCTTTTATGTTGTATCTGAATGCATCAGGATAATCTGTGTCTAAGATCAAGATCCAAAGGCATTGGTAGCTCTGATAGTGAGGTTCATCTCCTAGAACAGAAGCTGAGAGAAACTGGTTTTCTAGCTGGTTTAAAATCATTAGAAACACCTTGACAATCATGCACATATATCCCTTCATTAACTTTTTGCTTTTCCCAGTCAGGCTATTCTATCTTATTCCCAACCCCAAACCAAACACACCCTTTTCACTTTGCTTTCACTGGTGGGCCTTAGCTGAGAAACCCAATTAGTCTATCAGGTTTTCCCTACTGGTGTATGGGGTCCCTTTTAATCCCTAAAGAATGTGAAACTTTTGATCTCTTGCCAGCGTTCTCCATTATGCTAATCAGGGTATAATCAGGAAACAGCAATTTCATAATGATTTGAAACAGGGAAGGTTTAAAATGAAGAATTATTAAGTAAGAACAGGAGATTAGCTAAGAGGAAATAAATAAAAACTTTCAATGATAGAGGGAGAGTACCCAAGGAAGGAAAAACCCTAGAAGGGAAGAATCCATTCCAAGGTAAGAATTTAGACTTTTCTGGGGAGGGTTGTAGCCCACGGGATGGCAGAGAAGTTTGCTGAATTTCTAAGGCCAGCACTTAGCCAAAATCAGTGGACCAATACTGCCAGGCAGAAAACTGCCTACTGGGATGCCAATGATGCTAACTAAGAAGCTTCCCAGGGGAGGGGGGTGCTTTGAATTCACTGGGAAGACATCACCAGGAAGCTTCCATGAGCAAGACACCATGTATTAATAGCTAGCTGGGGAACATTCAGGAAGCCAGCTGGGGTGCCTGTGGATCTTGCTTGGTACCTGCCTTGGAGTGCTGCTGAATTCACTAGGGATCAATTTCACCAAGTGTTCTAAATGCCAACCTACTGCAGCAGAAGCAAGAAAAAATAAGGCATGCTAGAACTCTCCTCCTGGCTCCCTCCCCATGTCCCCTACTGACAACGATTAGCATCATCCCAACTGCCAAGAGACAAATGTTTTAGTATTAAGAGCAGGCAACGAAGGGTGAATTTGGAACTGAGAGGCAATAAACTGACACATTCGTCTTTTTTATGTATGGCTAAACCAGGTTTGAATGTAGTGGGATCATAAAGAAAAGTAAGTCACCAACTCACGATCATGTAGCTCTACAGTATAATTCAGGGGACAATCCAGTCTTCACTGACTTTGTGATTTAGGTTATAAAATGATAATACGTATTTAGTATCTGTGGATATACAATACTATCAGTTGAAGAACCAGTGGATACCATTATGTACCATTGTGATAGAAAATTAGTGCCAATCAAACCATGGCATGCCATTGAGTGGAGGAGGCACCCCAGTTTCTGAGACATGAAAATGTAAAAACGAAAAAATCTTAGAAAATTTTAAGTCTTTGTTGTCATAGAAGCAATAAGATACAATAAAAGAGGATCATAGCATTGACAAGCAACCTCAGAAAATTGCCTGCCTTCTCATTTCTTCCTTGCCCCTCTACTTACTGAAACTTAATAATCTTCAGTTTTCATATTTCTCCTACCTCCATGAAGACTTGGATACTTTGCAGTTTGCTTCTCTCATCCCCTGTAAAGTTGTCTCCTGGCTACTATTGATTGAAAACACCTGTATTTTCTCCTAGGTGTGTCACATGTGTTAAACTTGTCTCCCTACCTCCTTTGCAAATTCCTTGAGGAACCTAACTTGCAACTTCTTATATATTTGTATAAAAAGTTTCTTTGATTGATCAATAGCTCTGGTAAGATAGGTAAAATTTTGATTTGGGGATTAAAAATAAGTAGCCTAATCACATCAGTGTTTGTGAAGATTCCTATTTCTATTTGATTTCATCAATTAAAACCTGGTTGAGAAATTTTGGTAATCATATTTATATTTATTATGCACAAAAATGTAACTTCGATTCATATTGTTAAAGTAAAAGCCAGAGCATGGCATATAAAATGAACACACACTTGAAATTGGGCTTAACTGGGTGGCTCTTTTAGGCCTTCCACCAACACCTTTGCCTCTGTACTGTATATTGTTACCTGAAATCAATTCAAGCTCATTGCATTGCCTTTTCCTGCGATCCAGGTCAAAAGTAACCTTCACCAGCCAGCAGGTGCTGCTTGACACCAAGTCATTTCAAGTATCCCTATTGGCAAAGTTTTTTCAAAAGGCAAGAGAAAGAACCAATATGTGGCTTTTCTCACTGAAGAAATTACTTAGAACAAGTCACATTGGAGGAAAATGTTTATAAAAAGATCATTTTGTAGGAGCAAATTTTAAACATTTTAGTAGCGACAAGAAGGCAGTTTCATGATTTAATTTCCAACTATAAGAGTATAACTTAAAATCTGACAGCCACGCACAAACCTTTATAAAAGATCTTTTGAACAACAGAGGGAGGAAGGGGGAGAAAGAAAGAAAAAAAATAGTAAGTTTTTCACCTCAGTAGTGAACTAATCACTTGAATGAGTTTCTTGCAGAGGCAGACCATAACTCTAGGGTAAAATTCGTATTTCTATGGTACATTCTCATTTGCCCAACTTAAATGTATTATTAATAAGAGCGGTAAGTGTGAGGAACTGGGGTAGCCCTGGGACTATACCCAACATTTCATTGGGCCATCCTTCTGTCCAGTCATGCCATTGACGGTCCAATCTATATCTTGAGAAAAGAGGCTTAGAATATGTAAGTATCTCTAACTCAGTATTTATGTCTTTAGCCTGGGGATGTTTCTTTGTAAACAAATGCTTTGAAGAAGCTTTATTTGAACATTAATTTGGGGAATTGAAGATTGAGGATGGTGAGGGACTACCAAGGCTAAAATGATCACCATTGTTTCATGCAGCTTTGAATAATGTGAAACCGTAACTTTTAAAATGTAAAAAAAGTTTTTGGAAGAAAGCTTTGTGCTATGAGATAAAGCTCATTTTAAAATTTTCCAAGCTGTTTATTCTAGTTCCCTAAAATTTTATTCTATTATCTGTGGTTACATCCTGAGTCACAGGGTGACAAGAGGTGATTTATTAATAATTCTGCGGCATCGTGATAGGGCTTTGAGTCATTTGTTGACATATTAGCTGGTATCGTGATGTAAAGGTGCCAGCCTCCCTGTCTCTGTCTGGGATGACCAGTCTCAGACACCTATACGATCACTCCCCACTCATGATATCTTCACATAATAATGGATGTCACTATATTTTCCCTTGGAGCCTGGGTGCAATCTCAGAGTCCTTGTCAATGTAGAGACCCAGGAAGCCACTCCCGATAGATAGAGCTGGCTAGCAAGATGACACTTATTAGCTCTCCCACATCATTGTGGTAATGGTGGTGGTGGTGGCAGATGACAATTATAAGAACTTTGAGGTTTATAATGTGCTCTCATAGACACTATTATATTTAAGGAAGCCATCCTCTAAAAGAGGTACAAATGAAGACCTGAAAGGTATATGTTTTGCTTACATGTATGACTCAAATCCAGGACTTTTGTTCTTTTTTAGCTTTACACGTTTCTAAAATACTCTTGTAAGCTCCAAAAGAAAGCAGGTTTTTTCCTAGGGCTGAATTTTCAGACCCATCCATAACAGATTGGGAAAAGAATGGGAGCTTCCTGAAAAAGTAGAACCACTTGTGTCCTTTCCCCACTGCTCCTCAACATAGATTTGACTATGACTCAGTAAACTTTGCTTGAGGTTACTACAAAGCCTACCAAAAAGATCACTGAACAAATTAGTGTCATGTAGAAATGCCAGGACACACTGGGGTCTTCCAATGGTTGAAGGCCAAAAATCATTTGTCTCTCTCAGTTTGTTAGAATATGTACAGGCAACAGCTGTGTTCAGTGGCAAGCGGGAAAGAGCCAGATTGGGAGCTCTGTAGTGTACTGCTGCCTCTATTACTCACTGAACATCTCTCAGAACCTGCAAAGTAGGTTCCTCATTGTTAAAGTATAGAAGTGAGTATAATTCCTAATTCACATTTTCCTATGAGACACTATTTAGTCAATAAAAACTTCTTTGTAAGCTCTAAACTGCAATGAAAATGTTAATTATGGTTATTTGTGGCATAGTTGGCAGCATCAGTAAATGGTGGGTCTCTGCTTTGTATTCCAATTCTTGTAAATAATTCTCAAAACACAATAAAAATACCACTTTTATCACCACAAGTTCTAGTATAAGTTCAAATAGTGTCATCTAAGTTTATAGGAGGAGAAAAGAGCTTTTTTTCTGATCAAGTTCTCATTTAAAAGGAACAAATAATTCCCTTCCTAGCCTGTCCATTCTGCCCCCACCCCTCCCCAAACAAGAATTTCTAAATTCAATAATTTATGTTGACTGTCGTATCAAGTGGTGACTATATCACATCTGCATTCAGATTAACGGTGTCTAGGGTATTTTCTCTAAGAACTTGTGCTTGGAAACCTAATCTATCCTTCTATTGGGCTATTCAAAATGAATTAATAGCAAATCTCAAAGAAATCTCTACTTTAGGATATGGAAAACTTGGCTGCTTCAAATGACAAACTTTTTTGGTTTCAGCAGATTAAGGTTTCATAGCCTGGATGTTTCAGTTTCAAGAAAACTCTAATACTTTGGTGTATATCTATACTTGTACTTTCATGTCATCTCCTTTACCAAGTTAGAAACACATACCTTAATTTATAGGCATTTGTAAACTCCTATGTAAGAAGCACAGGGCTTATAATAAAAAGATACGGATTTAAATCTCAGCTTTATCATTTAAGAGGGTTTATTGACAGAAGTGAATAAAATGTACGATAAAGTTGTCTTTAGTTGTTAAAACTCCTTGTAATGTTTATTTATTATTATTTGTGACAGGGAGATAGTGGAGTTACCTTTGGAGAAAAATTAGGGAGGCCTTTCAAAGCACCTATATAGAAAGATTTTTAAAGTTTCCCCCTACCCTTTATAGGAAGTATAATTCTGAGCTTGCTCTAAGGGCAACTGTCAAGATGAGCAATTCTACACTTGACCTTTAAAGTTGTAGCACATTCTCACAGAGGGGTGGGGCATAAAATATCCACCCCTGAGACAGGAAATGTGGGTGATGATGTTTGGGTACAATCTACATATGATTAAAAATATACAATATTTGTGTTGTACAATAGAAGCTGTTATAGGCTTGGCTTATTTTCATGCTTTATAAAGTCCATTGGCATATTTGGACTTCTTGTTTATTTGTAAGTGTTGTATCTCTTCAGGGATCGATAGAGAAGCACTATGAAGATGTGATAAGTAATCTTTATCTTTGTTATTCACAATCATAAAACAGTAGTAGAATCTGCTCCTCGAAATGTAAGAAAGATCAGTCCACTGGGAGTGCTGCTAAATTGCTTTCTAGGGCCATAGGACACAAAGACAATGTCATGCAGACTTGTAAACAGCCATTAAATTAATTTCCCTAGGAATGAAATCAAATGAGACACCAAGAACACAGTGACAAACCATTGTGGGATGGGGAAATAAAACAACTTTAGTTTTACAATGAATATCCCTTTGAAAGCCACTTTAGAAAGGTTGTTTCAAGACAGGCACACCTGGAAACATATCCAAGTTTATTTGTGTGTGTGTGTGTGTGTGTGTGTGTGTGTGTGTGTGTGTAGAAAGAGGGAAACAGAAGAACAGAAAGAGAAAAAAAAAAAAAATGATTTCTCCCAATCTATAACTACACACACATTCACACACCTTTTGTCAGCAATTCTTCCAAACTGTTGCATTAAAACTGTGTTCCTCTAATTACATAATACAATTATGGTTTCAGACATGGAAATTTCAGGGATGTACTAATCTTGAGATGTACTAATTTATGGTAATATAATACAGTTTTGTCTTGACCGCCTTCCTTCTCATTTCAGAGGCTGATACCCTATAATTGAAGGAATCATCAGAAGGTTTAGAATTAGCATGCCTAGAGAGTATCCAGATTGTCTGGATATCCAAATAATATCCAGAATATTTTCCAAGGGTTTTCAATTACTTTTTCTTCTTAATAAGGAGTATGGTAGAAGCCAAGTAGCTGGTAAAATAAATTCCGATGATAATAAACTCCGTGTTCAAGACTCCAGGGCAGCAGGACAGGTGGAGCCTTACAGAAGCCATTGCTGGGGTTTAAGCATCAGAATGGCATAATCTAATTTATGTTATAAGAGATCACTGTGGCTGCTGTGTGGAGAAAGACCCCTGGGGGAAAGAGGGGAGAGCGAGAGAATAGTCAGGGGGCTGTTCTCGTGTTCGGGTGGGAAATGAGGAGGAGACACAGATTGAGTTATAGGCAGAGAGCTGATGAAAAATGGTTGGATCCTGAAACATTATTGCAAGTAGAGCTGGCAGGACTTTCTGATGGTTTGGGAACATAGAATAAGACAAAGAGGAATCAAGTGTGACTCTTAAGTATTGAAATTGAGCACCTGGGTGGATAGTAGTGCCATCTACAGAGATGAGAAGGGCTTTCTGGAGAGAGGTGGATTGGGTCAGGTAAGCATTTGCTCAGTTTAGGTGACATTAAATTTCACATGCTTATGAGCTATCCAAATGGAAATGGCAGTAGGCAGATGTATATTTGATTTTGATGTTTTAAAAAATTCTGATGTTTTTTGCTCACTGCTTTATTAAAAAATAAGCTATGAAATTGAAGTCTAGCAAATAGAAGTTCCCTTCATAGTTGCATAAAATTTAAGCTCCTTAGCTTTGCATGTAAGACCATTTATTTCCTGCTTTCTTAGCCTCTTCAATCTCCATTCCTCTTGCATAATCTGTGCTAAGCTATATCAAGCCATTTGTATTTCCCCAGACACATTATGGTAGCACATGCACCCATGTCTTTGCTTGTATTCCTTCCATTTGCAATTCCTTTCTTCCCTCTTTCTAATTGGCTAATTCCTACTCAGCCTTTAAGAATCAATTTTGGTGCCACATCATCCTTGAAACCTTCCCTAATCCTCCCAGGGTTTGATAGCTTCTTTCACTTCATACTGGTACTCAAGGCCTCCTTCACTGTAACATTTGCCATATTGTACTATAAGTGCTCAAATGTCTGCTTTCTAGACTAGAGTGAGAGCTTTTTTCAATCCAACAATTCTTTTTTTGGTACCCTTAGCAATCAGAGCGATGAGTATTTATAGGCAATCAAACTGGTTGTTGAATGAATGAACATTTCTTTGTGAATTTTGAACCTCTCTGAAGAAACTATAGAATAGAAAATTCTACACAGTTCAGATCCTTGGGAATTCTTTCTGAGTAGATATGACAGGGAAGGACTCATGAGAAGACTACTTCTTACAGAGAGTGATTGAAGTGTCCAGAAAGACTCCTTAAATGACTTTCAGTGATTCATTTTCTGAGGGTTATGCATTTCCCTCTTAGGTTCTCTTGAAAAATGTGAATTTTTAGGAGAGTAACACATGAAATCATTAGCTATGAGAAAGATAAGGTCTTAGGGTGGAAAGAATACTGAACGAGGAATCTAGAGTTCTGGGCTACATATTCGCTCCTTAAACCAAGGCAGAAACTCAGTCATAAGAACAAGGCTGTGAGGATGAGTAGAAAATATAGTAAATAGTGAACCTCTGCAGATTCAACAGTGATGTTAATTTCCCAGAAAGACAAGGCATATGATTATGGAATGGAATCTGAAATACTCTTGGAAGCTTGGCGGAGGCAGAAAAAAAGAGGATGTACAAATAGAATGAGAAGAAACAATGACTATTTAGGGAGAGTTAAAGGGTCCAAATGATTTCACAAGAGAATTATCTTTGAAGTATGGTTCTTATTGCTCTCAGCTAGCCATAGAGGATATTATGCATTGAAAAAGGCAATTGTGATGCTGAGGATTTTTGGTGTTTCATGTACTTTGGTTTTCAGGAGAAGCCCAGCCAAATGGGAGGGACAGTTTCCAATCCCCATTCTTTATAGCCTTGCCATACATTGTGTTCTGAGTTTCTTAATTGTCTCAGGGAGGATTCGTTCAAATTATTCAAATTTCTACGCCCAAATTCATTTCTAGATGCTGAAAGCTTACAGCTATCCCTTTTATTGTACATTTTTGAGACAGAGTTGAGTATTATCATTAGTAATACCGTATAATAGGACCATTAAAAATCTTGGCACCAACTTTTCATTCATTTGCAATGTCATGGGAGAGAGGTTTGTTTGAACTCCTGCAAAGCTGCCTAAGCCCTGTGTTTTTCAGAAGGAGGCAGAAATGAATGCTCTAGTGCTCTACTCTATAGTGAGTCTATGGGGATCTCATAGGCAAGGCCTTAGCAGAGCCTGTTAACCTTGGCACCAGAAGCTGTGTTATAAGAATATTCATATTTCTTAGTTAAAGCAGCACTGGGTAGCTTATATGTGTCAAACAAAATATTATGATTGGAGCCTTATGCTTTTCCCACAAGGAAATGAAGAGGGAACAAGTATGGGCCCTTTCTGGGCTGTAAGAAGGAAAGTAAGAGATTGCTCTCTTGCCTGGTAGCCAAGGCCGTATGTTTTAATTCCAGCCTCTTTTTACAGCTCTCTCTTTACTACTTTCCTACAGGAATCCTCTGCTTCAGCAAGGTTAGTCTACTCATTGTCCGTTAAGCGTAAGCTTTTCAAATGCTATTCTACTTACCCAAAACATACTTTCCTTTTCTCTCCATTTATTTAAAATCTAGAAATCTTCCAAGGACTGGCTCACATTCTATCTTCTGTGTGAAGTCCTCCCTGTTTCCTGAAATTAACAATTCTCTCCACTCATCCCCTTTCTCTCATCTGAATCTGAAATCTTTCATTTAGCTAAGCCTTACTATGTGCTGGGTGCTGCGGTACTGGGCGCTCAGAACTAGTGATAAAATGATGAGCAAATCAGACAAGACTTTCCCTGCCCATGTGGAAACTCTCAATCTAGTGGGGTGGAAAGATACCAATTAGTTGACAAATTATAACTAACATTTGTAATTTTGCTATGGGCCAAGGAGTTCATTTGAGATGATTTTGTTTAGTGCTTATAAGAGCTTTATGGGACCTTGTATTATATTTTATGAAATAGCCTCTGTTGTTTTTTCCATTTTATAGATGGGAAAATTAAAGCTTGCAGGGGTGAAATAACTTGCCCAGGCTATCCAAATGCTGGAGCAATTTCTGTACTCCAGGTAGTCTTAACCACTGGCATATTTCTCTAGGCCTTGAAGTACTCATTCCTCCATTTGTTTTACCTTTACTGACTGCCTTGGGTTATAATTAACTCATATGTATACATTATCTTGTCTCCTCAACTACCTTGTTATGCAAGGTCCATAAGGAAACTGACCTGGTCTTATGGAGCAATTAGGAACACAGGCTTTAGAAACAGACAAACTTGTATTTAAACCCCTGATACCTTGACTGTTTCCTTATTTGTAAAATAGGCAAAAATAAAAACCACGAAGAGGTGATTAAGGATTAACCAAGATAATAGTAGATGATTATATATGAAATGTCCAATTTCAAATCAAAAATGTAGTTTATTATATCTCAAACAAGAAGCAGTACAATTAAAGTATTCACCTAAACTATCAACACAATTTTACCGTCTTAATGGTAGCTTGTTTATGCCAGCAGCAAAGAAGCCTGGAGAGCGAGTGGCAATGAAATTGTGAAAGGTATTTTCCACAGCTTGTTGAGAATTGAATATTTTTCTTTGCAAGAAGTGGTCCAAAGCCTGGAAAAACTGGTTGTCAGTTGGTGCAAGGTCTGGTGAATATGGTAGATAACTGAGTTTCCAAGTGCAGCTTCTGTAGTTTGAGCAGTGTTGTTTGTATGACATGTGTGATTGAACGTTGTCTTGCAAGATGGTTGGCCTGTCTCTATTGACCAATCTTGGTTGTGTAATCCTAAGCATCCTCATCATTGTGTCCAATTGGTTGCAGTAGACATCCACTTTACTGGATTAGCCAGGTTTCATGAAGCTGTGGAGTATAATATTAGTGCTGGACCACCAAACAGACAGCAGTTTTGATGTATATTCGGTTTTGGACTGTGTTTCGGCACTTTGTCTTTATCCAACCATTGTGCCAAAAGCTTTCAATTGTCAAAAAGAATCCATTTTTCACCATATGTAACAGTATCGTGTAGAAATGGTTCTTTTTTATGTTGTGACAGCAAAGGTAAACTTTAAGATGATTTCTCTTCTGACGCTTGTTTAATTCATGCAGAACCCATCTATCCAGCTTCTTTACCTTGCCAATTTGTTTCAGATGGTCCAATGTTGTTGGAATAGTAATGTCAAACCTTGCTGCTAATTCACACTTAGGTTGAGATGGATTCGCTTCCACTACAGCTTTTAGCTCATCATTATCCACTTTGGTCTCATGTGGCTTATTTTCCAGATTAAAGTTACCAGAAGGGAACATCTCAAACCATTAGCTACATCCTTCCCAAACACTTTGTTGATACTTTGAGCTGTCTGTGCTGCATTTGTTCCACAATGGAACTCATATTCAAAAATAACACAAATTTTTGACTTATTTATGGTTTCACAAAAATTACTCTAAAAAAATTTGAAAGATAATCACAAGCCAAACGTGCGTTTGAAAGACTGAAGATGTACCTTCATAATAAAAATAAAACAAGAAGTGTCAAAGTAAAATATTAGAAATATAAACCGTCAAACTTATTACTTAATAAACTAAACATGTGAAGCCTTAGTACAGTGCCTTGTACATGTTTAGAACTCAATAAGTGATAGCTAACATTCTTTGGAGTTTCCACTACTCACCAGCTGATACAACAGTTGACACAGCACAACAAATGTCTTTCTTGAGTGATTAAATATAGTGAAAACCTAAAAATTCAAAATCATACTCAAGGCCCCTTTGACAGCTAATTGTTATTAAAGGATATCTTTACAAGGCTTGCGGTTTTATTATCTCAAGGTATATAAAATGGCACAAACTAATCACAAAGCACAGAAAATTTTTAAAAAGCGAGTATTTGATAATGACTCGGTTAATGCCAAGTGAAAATTTGAGAATTTAGTTTCCTATACAGGTAATAAATGATAATCATTAGTCCTTAACATATACATAATTGTGACTACATAGCATGAAAAAATTTCCAGAAATTTATTTTTCAATTTATGACACAAAATTACTTAATGAGCACCCAGTATGTGTAATATATTCAAGAAATTTACAATTAAACATTTTTTTCAATAGTTTTAAAATTTCCCAGATTATCAAATCCTTGTTTAACTGATCATATAAGGGTCAGCCCAGCCTTAGTCTGAATTATCACAAATTCTTAAGTAATTAAATTTAAATAAATAAAGTGTTGTTTCTCAAATTCTCTATACTCTCTTTAAGGGAACTACAAAATACAAAATTTAATCTCACCTAATGAATTTCTAAATATTTTGGAATTTTCCAGATATCTTTCTGACATTGATGTCTGGTTTAATTTTATTAGATTCAAGAGCAAATTTTGTATTATTCTTTTAAAGTTGTTAAGGTATAACTTAAGATTCAAATATGTCCCATCATTGTGAATATTTCATCAAAAAAATCCCATTGAGAAAAATATATATTGTGCTGTTGTAAAACAAAATGTTCTGTAAATGTCAATTAGATTACGGCGGTTGGTAGTGTTACTCAGGCCTTCTAGATCCTTATTCATTTTCTCATTTCTCATTCCATCAATTATTGCGAGAAAAGTGTTGAAATCTATAAATATGGATTTATTTCTCCAGTAACATCAATCTTTGCCTCATGTATTTTGTAGCCCTTTGTAGCATATGCATTTAATATTATTAAGCAGTCTTGGCAAAGGACCTATTTATTATCATGTAATGCCCCTCTTTATCCCTAGTAATATTCCTTGTTTTGAAGTTTACTCTGTCTAATATTGATATGGCCAACCTGGATTTATTTTAATTGATATTTACATAGTTTATCTTTCTTCAGCCTTATACTTTTAATGTATATATGTTTTTACTCTTAAAGTAACTCTTGCAGACAAATATTTTCTCATTATCTAATCTGTTGTTTAATTGATGTATTTAGACCATTTATATTTAATATTGTTGATAGGGTTAGATTAAATTCTATCATCTTTACAATTTTTTTATTTGTTCCATCTCTTCTTTATTCCTTATGTTTCCTTTTTCTGCTTACTTTTCAATTGAATATTTTATTTCATTTTATCTCCATTTTGGTTAATTATTTATGCCTCTGTTTAAATATTGTGGTTACCTTGAGTTTATATATTTATTTAATCACAGTATATCTTATAATATTAACTGCCTCTTATGTAGAGTAAGAAACTTACAACAGCTCTCTCAAGTCCTCTCTCCCATCTTCGTGCTGTGGTTTCCATGTATTTTACTCTACATATGGCATACACTCAAAACACATTGCTACACTTTTTGTTTTAGACAGTCACCTATCTCTTATAACAATTAAAAAGTAAATAAAATATTGTTACCCTCATTCATGTTATTTCCAGATCCCTTCATTTCTTTTGTAGATCTAAGTCTGTCTGGTATCATTTTCTTCTAGTTGAATAACTTTTTTAAACTTTTTTTGTAGTTCGTTCAAGTCTGCTGGAAATAAATTCTCTCAGTTTTTGTTAGTCTGACATCTTTATTTCTTCATTTTTGAAAGATATTTTTACTTGGTATAGAATCCTACTTTGACAATGTTCTTCCAGAACTTTAAAGATGTCTTCTAGCTTACACACATGAAAAAACTGCTATAATTCTTACCTTTATTTTTATGTATGTAGTATGTTCTTTCTCGTGCCCCCCCAATAATGACTCTCAAAACTTTCACTTTTTTCTATTTATTATATTTCACAGTTTGAATGTGTTAGAATTTCCACCTCTCTGCTGAAACTCCTTATCCATTTATGTATATTGTCTACTTTTTCCACTACCGTGTTTAACATACTAACAATATTTGTTTTAAATTCTCTGTCTGTTAGCTCCAACATCTGGTTCATTCCTGAGTCTTGTTTTGTTGGTTATTTTATCCCTTGATGATGGGTTGTTTCTTTTTCGTAATTTTTTAGTCTTTCACAATTTTTTTCTTGAAAGCTGGCCATTCTATGTATGACAGTGGAGACTGAGATAAATAGTATTTAGGCTTAGAAATAGGAACACACTCTCTTCTGCTAGGTCCACAAAGTAGAGGGTTAAGTTAATCCCACCAGGAGATGAGCTGAGTTTGAGTTTTGTCATTATTCTGAAAACCTGCAGTGTGCCACCAGCTTCAAATTCCTGTATTATCATCTTGTGCTTAAGCTGTGCTTAGTTTGTTAGAAGGTTCCCCACCCCCCCATCTGTTTCACCCTCAGCTGCAGGCCTTCTTTTTATGACTGTACCTCAGGGAGTTCTTTCTTTGTACTCTTGTCCCTCCCTCAGCAACAGATTGATGTTGCTTGTTACTCAGTGGTATATGGCATGGTGGGGGTTCTATTGTCCTCTTCTAGCCTCAGTGTTATACCAGCCCTATGTTTCTGGAATCTGGGGATTTTTTAGTGAGCCTTTCCTTTCCTCAGAGAGAGAAGACTTCTACCTTTTCCCCAAAGTCTAGGGAGTTTTCCAATTTCTCCTTCCTATAGCTACTATGGATCTTTACCTGTGCACTGGTGACAATAGGCTTTATTGCCCTTCCTACAGAAACTTAAAGCCTTTTTTCCATAATTGAAATAAAAAAAGTTCCAGATGGGACTTTGTATGTTTCCTACAGACAGAGGCGTTCTCTTGTCTACCTCCATGACCTTGATCTTTCTTGTGATCACAGTGACAATCCTGCGGGTGGATTTCTAGAGACTCTATATTCTCATACTGGCTCATATCCTGTCTTTAGACATTTGTTAACAAATTATTCTTACCCACTTTTAGGGAAACACCACTTTTTCTCTGTCATGCTTGGGGTCAGTGCTTGTGTCCCATTTTTCCATGGAGGTGCCTGTCTTTCCTTAGATTTAAGGTATAGAAATTAGCTCTCTGCTGGGATCAACAAAAGTTACAATTTGGTAGAGTATCCATATTTTTATTGTTAGAGTGAGAATGATACTCTTTTAAGTTTTCTACATATCGAGTGGAATGTAACCTCACTGAATTAGAAGAAAAACAAAATTATGCAGCCTTGAGTGAAGGCAGCCAATGTGTAAGTTCTATGGAATAAAGAGACATTTTAGAACTAGAGTAAAGGGTGAATTCAGTTGCAAAATGTATAAGGGGAATGGCAAGGAATAAAGCTATATACTGTGTAGGCGAGCCAAGTAATGAGATACAATCATCAGGAGATCTGAAGATATAAGATAGGGATGTGTTATAAGATGTTCTCTTGTCTGAATGAGTCAACAGTGGTGAATATGGTGAAAAAAGATCAGAAATATTTTAAAATGACATATCCATGTGTTAAGGTTCATTGACAACTGTAAGGGAAAATGTTATGTTTCAATTGTGAGGAGACTAAAGATGAGGAATTTAAGAGACTCTCGGGAGGTGAATAGCTATTGCTATCCTTGTCCAACTCAGACTTGTTATTTAGCATGTGTGGGCATGAAGCAGGAAACAAAATCAAGCAAAGCAAAACCACCTATTAGTTTAAAAAAGAATAAAGTAGTTTTAATACATCTGGCTGGTTATATTGTGCATGAATGATAAAACTGCCTCTTACAAGAACAACTTATAGTTAATATTATTATTATTAACATATCAAATGAGATACGTGAAACCGCTTTGCCCAACAGAGTAGAATAAAAAATGTGAAGTATTATGATTATAAATATTGCTATGTTTGGCAATAAATACAGCCTGGCATATGTCTCAGAATGCATGCAAGAAATGTCCACATCCAATCAGAAACGGATAATGTTGTTATGAAAATACAGATAATGCTGATTCTATTTTTGGCAATTTAAATAGCTTGTGACTGACTGGTTGATGTCCCGCCTTCTCTGTTAAGCTTTTCTTGATTTCTCTGATCCTCAGTGATGATCTCCAATTTCTCTGAGTTCTTCTTGAGCCCATACCTCTGCACATAGTACTAAACCATACACTATGTGACAAGATTTTATACCCTTGTTCTCTCTGTTCCTTATTGAATTTCTTCTCCCTGCCCAGACAGATAGACGTTAGTCATTCATTGCCTTAAGGAAAGCCCATAACAGTAGAAACTGAGAAAAGAAGTGTCACATTCTTTTCACTTAAGCTTTAAATGTAGATTCCAGAAAAGATGTAAAGCAATCCTTGATAGAGTTATTTCAGTCTGTGAGAGAGCTTAGTCCAAGCCTAGAGATCACTTAGTCTGTACTTGGGTTCACTCAGTCTTTATCTGAGTGTACACTATTACACCAGCTGTGTTGAAGGGCTGTTGTCATTCTCATTGTTGACCAGCGAGGGTGCAACCAGCAGGTCCAGTGGCATTCAACAGGAAGCACGGTCTTGTTGGCCTCAGGCCTACTCAGCCCACATTATAAATCTCCCCATGCAGACAGCCACCCTTTCAATGAACCAGAGTCCTTGAAAAACTCAGGAAAGGAGAATGGCCTTTGGACATCTAAAGTGGTAATGGTCAAATGAGAACCCAGATCCTTTGAGCCTTCCCACCACCTCCTATTTCCTGACCCATATATCTGAGCAAATTGCAACCAGAGAGAATGAGCTCTAGATTCATTTTCTCACCCCTGTACACCCAAGACAGGAGAGCTATCACAGCAGTTAGTATGACTTTCTGCTTCATGTTAATTAACCATTCCTCTCATTCATTTTCCTGAGGTTAGTATCTTATATTTATGTTTTACCAAATAAGTACATTGTATCAAGTGGGACATTAAAATATACAATAAATAATTGGAAGATGGATACTAGAGGCCATATGGTGAATATACTGGAAAGAACACAATATTCGATTGAAGATTCAATCAGAAAATGGATGTTTTTCTGTTATTATGTAGAAGCCACTCCAAAATTTAGTAGCTTATAACAAAACCATTTCTTTGTTTATGATTGTGTAAGTTGGAAATTTGAGGTGGAATCAGGTGGGTGTTTTGTATGATGGTCTTGACAGTGGTCATTAACATGGCTGCTATCACATTGTGGCTCCACTGGGGATGGATAGTCCAGGATGGCCTCATTTTTCTGTATGGTGGTTGTTACCTGGCTTTTCTCTCTGTGTATGTCTCTTTCAATCCCACACATGGTCCACCACCTGCCAAGAAGCTAGACCTGGCTTTCTATATGGTGGCCTCAGGGCAGCAAGCGGGAGAGAGCAGAATCTGCAAAATCTACAAGTCCACATGTGACCAAGGCTCAGGAATCCTACAGTCACTCCTACTTGATTAAACAAGTATAAGACCAGACTAGATTGAAGGAGAGGAAAAAATAAACTCTGCTGCTTGATGGAAAGAGGGGCATAGTCACGTTGCAAAGAGACCTGTCCATAGATATGGAAGAGATTGTTGTGACCATCTTTGCAAATAAACCATAGTAAGTGTGTAAAAGGTGTTAGCATAGTGCTTATGCATATCTTGGCAGGCAGTGAATAAATGGCAGCAATGATGATGGTGATAGTGCTGATAATGGTGATGATTTGAATGCATGAATTGCTATTGGTAGCTTCAGAACTGAAGATTCTATCCTCCTCTTCAATATCAAAATCACTTTCCATAAGACATAGGAAGTCTCACTCATCATCATGCTACTAGCTCTTGCCTTGCTATTGATAACTGAAACATAATGCTCTAAAGGTTTTGTGGGCATACAGAATTAGCAGTAAGACTTAAGATCCCAAGTTCACTGCCAGAGAAGTCAAGAAGGAAAAAAGTGGCAATAAGTTGTAACCTCATTTTTACTTTCTCAGGCTGTAGTACAGTCCCAACAACTTAAATTTCAAGGCTTATGTGCATTCTTAGGCCAGGTATTGGATTAATGGATTCAAGGATATTTTACTGGAATATCACTTTAAAAATATGGAGAATATGTTAATACTCTAAAACATTTTCTTCCAAAATGCTATCTATTTGCCATGCAAAATTTCTGTGGTCTTTGTGTTTGAGGCCATAGAACCTTACACATTCAGTGCTAGTGTTATACTTACATGGCAGCTTTTATGAAGGTGATTATCTGTAAAATGTGCCATTTTTAATAGACTGAAATATTCATTTGTTTTGATGGTGAGAAATGGAAATCTAGGAGGTGACACAAATATGTGAGTTGCTTTGTTGTTGTAACTTTAATTAGAATTCTCAGAGTGAAAAAACCAGTGACAACAAAAAACCTGGCTTTGTTGGAGCAATGGGAAGATAAAAACTGCCAAGGGCTGATGAGTAGCAAATTCACTGAATTCAACAAAATCCAAAGCTGCTCAAACTTGGCATGCTGGCAACTCCAGGCTGACAGTGAAAGGTGTGCATTTGGGGCCCACCCTTTATTTGTCAGTGTGACACCTCAGGCACCAAAGGGGACCCATTGATTTTTGTGTGTCACAAGAAATGGTTATTTAACAAAATGTTGCTTTGAGGAAAGACATTTTCTTGGCACAAGTATTTACAGGGAGGGTAACGGCAGAGAGATCATTTGTGAGGAGAAGGAGGGGTTAGTCTTGTTTAAGATTAGTTGAATTTTTGGTCTACAGTGACGGCAGTGTTTCTACAAGTTAGCAAAAATAGAATGTTACTCAGGGTGGAGAGGAATCATTTGTCACCCAAATCCCCTTGGGAAACATTTCCTTCTCTGTATCTGTGGAGGTCCTGATATTTGAAATTGGAGGTTGTTTGCTTCTAAGTATTTGCACCCTGTTGTATACGGACTTTATTCAGATTATGTATTCTGGTCAACTTGGGCTGATTACAGAATTAATCTTGAGGTAACTGTATCTAATTGACCTTTAATTGATGTACATCAGAATGAATTGTTGTAAAACCACTTGATTAAGTGAAGCCAGTCTTACATAGTCTATATCTATTAATACATGGCCAATGAACAGTAGAGAGTTAAAGAAAAAATATGAATTACCACCCCTCTGTAAAATACCTCATCACCATTGTCTTACTACTATCACTAATAGCAGTAATTTTAATACATCTATTTCAATTAAACTGATTGGTTATATGTGTTATTTTAAAATCAAAAGTCATCAATTCCCTATCACCTTACTTCTGTAAGCATAGAAGATCACATTTGACATTACAACTATTAGCTAAGATTATTTTCTAGTATTTTCTTTCAGAGAAAAGATACTAAGAAATCATAGAGATTACCTAGGCTAATATTCTCATTTTATAGGCAAATATTTTCCAAAAACTAATGAAATTAAATATTTGATTCAAAGTACACAACCCATTAGCAGTGTAGAGAGACAAATCCTACTCTGGAATACTTCTCACTACTCTGTGATATTATTTTAAAGTATATTCCACCAGATATAATGATTGCCTTTCAACAGTCAGGAGACCTAACTAAGAAAAGTTCTTCATCACATCTTTGAATTATACTCACTATCATAATTATTGAGTTTCTTTCCCAATTGACTTTTGCAAGTCCAAATCTAAAAGCAAACATCAGGAAATCATGACCCTGCAACTGCAATAGCTAAACTTTTTTTCATAGTTTAGTTTTCTAATTTCATTAAAGAAGTATTCTGTTTTTCAGTTATTTCTGGTCAAGTCCACATATGGTGAGTCACATCTCCTTCCTTAAAAAGTACTTGTTTGTATACTGGTATCCTAAAGCCTATTTGTATACTCTACCAAATGAAAAAGTGAAGGCACAGGAAGCCAATCTTCATTTGTGATTGATTCATTAACTTGTTGATTTGATAAATATTTATTGAGTACTTACTATATTCCAGATAGTCTTATAGGATTTTGAGTAGTAGTGGAAGAAGGAAAAAAAACAGAAAATATTCCTGCTCATATCAAGTTAAATTCTAAAATAAAAAATATTTAAATATATAAAATGTCAAGTGGTAATGAAGGCTATGAATAAATAGAAAGCAGGTGTCTGGGGAAATAACATTTTGTGTAGGGAAATAACAAGGGCAACGATCCTCATTTGGTGTAGGCTAGAAGGTTTGAGAAACAGCAAGAGAACAGTGAGGCTGAAGCTCAGTGAGTTGGTGGAAATAAGGGATAATCAGGACAAGGAGTTGCCATGGGTACCGTCATTGGTGCCTCAGAGACTAGGTTACCTAGGGAAGTCACTTTAATGAGAGTCATGTCTTGCCTACAGTGTGGATGATAGGCTGATTAAAAGTGTAACAGAGACTAGAGACAGTCCATGTAAAAAGTCCTGGTCATTTAAGTTAGGGTTTTGGCAGTGCATATGGGGAGAAGTGATAACTTTTGTGGTGAATGTTGAGCCTAAAAAATTTCAGAAAAATTAAATCTGGAAAGTGGATCAAAGAAATGAGTCAAACATGATTCCAAGTTTGATTGACTAAAATGGGGAACTCTGGGGCAAAGCAGGTTGGGGGTAGGAATTAAGGGTTATCTTTTGCATTTGTTGAGTTTCAGATGCCTATTAGATATCCGAGGGGAAATGTCAACTAAGACTTTGGAGTTCAGGAAGGTTATCAGACTCAGATAAATCTAAATTTTTAAATGTCCAGCATATTGATGATTATATTCAGAGCCTTGAGACTAGATGAGATTATCTAGGCAGAAAGTGGTAGGAT
>CAUYMX010066566.1:0-10745 GCA_963573855.1 Lepilemur septentrionalis
TAGAGCACCAGGGCCCTTACCTGCTGTGGAGTAAAGCCGTGCTCTGCGGCTCCAGACTGAACCACCAAAAAAGCACTCTCCTGGAGCATGCTGGGAAACAGACCAGTGAAACAGAATATCTGGAATGATCTTCAAAGAATATTGTGAGCAAGGCCGGGCGCGGTGGCTCACGCCTGTAATCCTAGCACTCTGGGAGGCCGAGGCAGGCAGACTGCTCAAGGTCAGGAGTTCAAAACCAACCTGAGCAAGAGCTAGACCCCGTCGCTACTATAAATGGAAAGAAATTAATTGGCCAACTAAATATATATAGAAAAAATTAGCCAGGCATGGTGGCGCATGCCTGTAGTCCCAGCTACTCGGGAGGCTGAGGCAGAAGGATCGCTCAAGGTCAGGAGTTCGAAACCAGCCTGAGCAAGAGCGAGATGCCGTCTCTACTAAAAATAGAAACGAATTAATTGGCCAACTAAAAATATATAGAAAAAATTAGCTGGGCATGGTGGCACATGCCTGTAGTCCCAGCTACTCAGGAGGCTGAGGCAGGAGGATCGCTTGAGCCCAGGAGTTTGAGGTTGCTGTGAACTAGGCTGACGCCACGGCACTCACTCTAGCCCGGGCAACAGAGTGAGACTCGGTCTCAAAAAAAAAAAAGAATATTGTGAGCAAAACTCTACTTTTCGTACATGTTTATAAATACTTAGGGCCTTTCCAGAGTCTAGTCCACAATGTATATTCACAATTAATATTAAATAATTTGAAATTTCCTTTTAGTCACTCTTTCTGGGAAATAAAAAGAGAAAGCCTTGCCATAGCCTTCCATCAGCTCTGATTCCATATCTATAACCATGGAATTATCAAAACTAACAGTAATGCTCTTATTTAAAACCGTGATGTTATAAAAACAGAAGCTAAAAGCTCCATTAAAAACAAGTCTTCAAGTTACTATGGGCACAATGGTTTAAATGTTATGGCCTGTGGCTGGGGAAGCAGCTTATTTTTAATTAATATATATCAGTTATACATGATATACTCGACAAAAAATTTTTCTACTTAAAAGAACAAAAGGATATAACTTGGTCTTTTTTTACATTCTTAACACACTTTCAGAAATCTGTAACACTAGAGACTAGGTGATTTTTATATGAACAGGACAAAGGAAGGTAAAAAGAAAATGTGGGGAAAACAAGAATGAAAATAAGTATGGACAAAAAAGAAAAAAAGTGAAACTGGGATAACAGTGACTGACTGAAGTCTCAGTATCAGGTTATAACCAAGCATCATGTAACAAATGAGGCTTTCCAAATGAGGGCAAGAGGGCAAAAATAATAAGATCTGCCGGTCACCAAATTACACTTCATTGTCAATAAATCTGTGGTCAGAACAATTAAATCAGTTCTTCCTATTATTAAATCAATGAGTTACATATATTAGACCAAAACATCATGGGAAAACTTTGATGGATATACCCTTCAAGTCTTTTGCCCTTCTCCTAAATACAGCTAAATAAACAAACAAACTAATAAATACCCACCCCAGTTCCCACTTTGCTCCTAAACTTGGTTTTCTGTCAGAAGATTGGCATGTGGAATGTCCAAGACAAAAGGTCCAGTTTCACATCTCAATGTGTAAAGGGAAATCGAACAATAATTTAAAAAGGCATGGAGAATAGGTTATACTTTTATCTGCATTTTAATAAGCAGGTTTTAAATATATATTAGCTGAACCTCAAAATCCTCAAAATCCTTACTATACATTCAGATAACTGAGCATAAAGACACATACCTGTTAATTTAGTGGACACCTCACTGAGTAATCGACTAATTGATCATGTTTTGCTTCATTAGAAGCACATTTGAAACTGAGACCAGTAACTTGTAGGCATTTGCATCATTCAAAAAATACCATTTAGGTAAAACATGAACTCCCAGTGTTCCCCCCAACACACCAAAACTATTAATAGCAATGTTCATCAAGCAACCAAAATCCAATAAAACTAATCTACATACCCTCCCCATAAAGTGTCATGTTTCTCTCATGCTGCATTAAACCTAATTTTAAACACTCAGAGTCTATCAGTTCCCTTTAGCTAATCTTGCAGTAAAATGATATTAAGTAATTAACAGCATGACAATGATGGAAACAGATGTCACAAGTAAAAAATTTGGAGGCAACCTGATGCAGAAGAGAGAAAACTGGTCCAGAATCAGGAGACCTGGCTTCCTTCCCATGGATCTCACCGATTATGGCTTTACCCTAGGCAAGTCATTTAACCTGGTTACACTTAAGCCTCCCTTTCTTCAACCATCTGCTTTGCTCATAGGAATGCCACCACAATTAACTAGAGTGCTTTGAGGTCACAAGAGAAAGACTGCACAAATACAAGGTATTATTATTCTGATTACAAGGAAGTATCAAACAGATTTTTGCGTAAACTGTAATTATATGGGAGAGTAATACAAAATGGCAAAGGTAATACTGCAAATTACACTCTGTCATTTTTGACACTTATTTTAGGCAAAGATATTAGAGACACAACAAAAGAGAGAAGTAACTCCAAGTGAGATGCTGAGCAGAGGCAAAAGATTTCAGCAGCTACAACTGGAAAACTTACAACGCAAGGCCAATTATTAAATGTAGGTTTGAACCACAAGTCACTAAAAGATGAACTCTGATAGCTTCTAATAAAGCATATAGCTTAGTAGTCCACATACAACGTTAAAAGCAACGTGGGGGTTTACACTCACAAACATTATTTCTAACACAGCACATATTTCTAAATAAAGAATCTAAATCCTCCAAATATCAGTGTTTCTTTTAAGTGAAAAATAACCGTTAATAGCATTTTCTATAAAATGAACAAAACATTTAATAAAGTCACACTTCATTAGTTAAATCTCTTCTATTTCCAATTACCAATATTCTAATCTGTCAACATTTTTATTTCTTAATTAAAGTCCCTGTGATCTACCCAAGTGTCATCAATTAAAATCAAATGTAAATTAATTGTGGCTGGATCCCTACAACCATACACAATTTTCATCAGCCAATATTCTACCCTTCCTTCAGACTTTCTGGAGTAGGTTTCATTTATCTAAAGCTTGGAAAGTAATTTTATTTCAGGCAGATATGCAGGATGTGCACAGAGCCCTATAAATTCTATTAACCCTAACGATGAAAACAGTTACTCATTTAAACTGTTTCAAGTGTTGTCCCTACAGACACCTTACAGCCATCAGTTCTTCACAACCAAAATTTCCCTAAGAGGTTTGAGACAGAGGTCACCTAGAGGTTCTCACAGCCTGGGGAGCCTTGACCTTTGTCAGATAGGATTTAAGACTCTGGGTAATTGAATAATACATAACCCTGTACAATTAATTTTTCACAAGCCAAACAAACTAGCCACAGGAATAGCGGCATCACCCTGGAGTTACCACTACCAGCATCGATAGCCTGACAAATAGGAAGTGTAAGCCCTTTAATGAGTTGTCATTGGCTAGTGTAAAAATGAGGAGCCCAGGTTTAACCATACTTCTTTGAGGATAAGGCCAGATGGTTTTTATTTGTGTGTTTATTTAATATATCTTTCCTTTGACAAACACGCTTCCTTATTTATCATACATAGTATACTACTGTCCAACTGCTTAGCACATTTACCTCCAAAGAATGTTCATTAAGTTGATCAAAAATGCATTTTTCTTGACTAAATTATTTTAGATCACAATACTCCTCTGCCATTTTTTAAAAAGAAATACTCTTTTTGCCTTTTCAATCCACAAATACACTTCAACAAACGCTAAGTAACTATCATATGCCAAAAGGATACAATACCTCCAAGTAAGAATTTTATCTCATGTCCTTTACAGAGGAATGGTAGCTGCTCATAAGCAAAATAAATTTTTAGGATTAAAATTGTACAGAGACCATTAAAGGCAGGTTTTTTTTAAGGGAATTTAAGTGAGAATGTTAGATAGCTTAGGAATTCCAGCTCTTCTAGGGACAAGGGTTCCCCGCTTTGGGGCAACTGCCCCACCTGGGAAGAAGGTTAATGGTGGGCACTCCATTTGGTGTTTCCCCACCCTTAACTGTATCTCAAGCAACTGCTACACCTGGGGAAGGAACACTTTTACAATCTGGGAATTCCCCATCTAGGCATAATAGGATTTGGAAAGTGACACAGAGTAACCAAAGGCTAATTATTATGTCTTTAGCTTAAATCTACATTGTGCTTTTTCCTCTCCCCCTACCCCAGGGCTTTCAGAGAAGGAGCTGGCATAGGCAGATACAACCTTGAGAACACCTGTTAATCATTTTGGTAACATCCCGCATACCCCAAAAGCCGTTCCCTGGACCAGGCCAATAAAGGGAAACAACTCGAGAATTCCCAGAGAAATCAGTCAGTTTGTCAGTCTGTCTCTCTGTACTTGTGGAGACAGACCTGTTTCATTTTATAATAAAAAGCTACTTGTGTGAAACTGCTTCCTAATTCCGGTCACTGGGTTGCAGTGGCCCTGCTTATGATTTTTTTTCCAAGCAAGGAGCCAAAGAGCTAGGATAGCAGTCTGCAGAGAGGCTGGACCTGACACTCTGGTGTGTCTGGTCATTCTCCCACCCAGAGCACACTGAGAACCAAGAGCAGACTGCCACCCTGACAGGACTATTTCTTTTCCTAAAGGAAAAAACAAAATCAGAATATTAAGTGCCTTTTACAGATGAAACATAATCAAGTGCAGGGAGTGAGACTGCCTGAGTCTCTAGAGTTAGAATCTAGACTTTGGCAAGAAGTTTCCAGCCCAAGCTTCAGAAATACTTTTGAGTTATAATTTTTAAAGGGGCATAAAAACTTCTTAAATGAACCATTTCTTTGTCAGTTCTCTATACTGAAATACTATACACATTACATTGTACCCCACTGAGAGCATGAATGCTGAAAAGATCTCTAAGACAATACCACATGTGTAGCTTACCTTTTGACCTAAAAGGATACAAAAGAGTAGGATTTGGTGAATTCAGATAGAGGGATGATAAATATGTGTACCCGATTGTCTCTCTCCAGCATCAAATGACATTAAGATTTTGGCAGCTGTGTAATTAAATACCGCTCAAAATCAAACAACTTTAAAAAACAAAGCGCTGATTATGAATATAGGACATATTCATGTGCTCAGAGACGCCACATGAGATGCAAATTCACTCTTCTGTTTTGAAAATTTAGCCTTTAGACTGGTCTTCCTCCACCACCCTCCTTAGTTTGTTTTTATTTAACAGTAAATTGTAGCTGAAAGAAAATTTAAGTGAATTAACTAAAGTCACAGGGCTAGTATAACAGGTCTGGAAGCTGAATCAGATGTGTAGTATCTAAAAGGCCTTCAAACGACATCAAAAGTCCAAAAGCTTGCCAATATCTTTTTTTTTTTACTTAGGAGATAAAAAAAAAAAAAACCCTTTTAATCTTCCTAAGCTTTTATATAGGAATATGATTCAAAGTAAATTATATCCTATATTATAAGAAAGACAATGGCTATTTTATATCCTAAAGTTTTCTAAACTCAACTTATTTAAAAAAAAAAATCTTCAGTGATATACTATTTTGAAATAAGCTACAATTACATGAGCCTTCTCCAAATCCCAAAATAAATACACATACGTTTAAAAAATTGATCTACTAACATTTATTGAGTACTTTCCATATGCCAGGCACTATACTAAGAACTTTGTATGGATAATTTTGTTAAACAGTAATAGTACATACTATGATTATCCCTATTTCACAAACAAGGAAATTAGATTTTAAAATAGTGAAGAAATTTCACTGAGGTCATATACATAGTTTGTAAGTGTTGCAGGTGGGATTTGAAGTAAGGCAACTGTACTGAAGAGTGCTAACTCTTTATCTCCAAAACACTTAAATTGATGCCATAAATGTCCTTGAGAATCTATTAAGATTGGCGTATTTTTCCTTTGGTTCTATATTAAAGCTAAGCCATTCCTTCTGTCAGTACCCAGCCAATACATGGGATTGTTCCCAAAGACTGTGCCATCAACCTAGAGAACTTTGCTTGCTTAAGAAAGCAAAACAGGAAGACAAAAACATATGTCATCTGTGCCCTTAAAGACCTTATAATTAAGTTGAAAAGATAAACTGTATACTCAAGTGTTAAACACGGTTTACAGATAGGTTTTACAGTAACAGCAAAAGCGGAAGAACTGAGACAAGCTATTGATCTAGGAGAGGAATAAAGAGAACAAACTGCAGGCAGCCGGTGAAGACAGGACTGTCTGAACAAGCAAGGGGGAGCACTGCACAGTTTTTTTAACTCAGAAGCAATTGGAGGACAGAGATTCAGAAAAAGAACGTGGTAAATGGGTTGAGGCTTATAAAGGCTTAAAAACAAGCCACAGGATTTGGCCACTATACAGTGACCGGCTGTGTTAAGAATAAGGTTTCCATTAAGTGGTGACTGAGTAGGGCAGTCAGCAAACTTGAAGTTTGGGTTGCTGAGTTAAGGAGAGAGTAGGTGGTAATGAAACAGAGTTGAGAACAAAATACAGACAGCCCTCCATATCCATGGATTCCACATCTATTCAACCAACCTCAGAGAGAAAATACTATGGGAAAAAAAAAGAATAAAATAAAAAAGTACAAATTTAAAGAAAAACAGTATAACAACTATTTACAAAACATTTACACTGCATTAGGTACTATAGATAACCTAGAGATGATTTAGAGGATACGGGAGGATATGCATATATGCAAATGCTACACCATTTTATATCAGGGACTTGGGTATCCGTTGTTACTGGTTTCCACAGAGGGTCCTGAAATCTATCCCCCAGGGATACCCCAGCAACACCAAGGGATGACTATACTCTGTAATTTTATATGGAAAATCCAAAGAAAAAATATAACATGGAATGTAAAAGAATTTTTTTTTCAGAATAAATAAAAATTGACCATGTCTGTAAGTAGAAGAATAGACTTCATACGGAGGAGAATTAAAAATGTAAAAGAGAAAAAGGTAATTGTTTGAGCAAAATTTCCCGAGAACCAAGAAGATAGCGGATTATGATTATAAACATAAATAAAAGGGTTGGGCTTGGCAAAGAGAAGGAACCTTTCTTATTTAGACACAGTAAATAGATGCAAGTGAAAATATACCAAGATTTTTATGTGGAAGGAAGGGGACCTTGGGTAATCTCAATATTCTCAGTAAATTAATAGTTAATGTCATCTGCTACTGTAATGACATTAGGAATAAAGTTGGATTCAGAAAGATTTAATTGTCTGAAATGGTTAAAACAGTAAATAAAAAAATAACCAAGTCATTTTTCACGAAATTATGAAAACGCTTGTTTTCATTTTCTATTTTATCAGGATTCTAGGGAAAAGAACTTTCTCCCAAATGTCCATATCCTTAATGTTTCGGGAAAATCCCAGGATGGTATAGAAAAATTGCCCTCCAAACTGAGATGGTGCCGAGGGACCAAAGAAATGACCCAAACATCAATCCAGCTTGGCGAGTTAGATGAGTTTATTAGAAGTTACTTACACAGGGCTCTCATTCCTAGTCAAGACAGGAATCCTCCTGGCACTCACTCTGGGGTAGTGCCAGGAGTTCTTCCAAGAGTAAGATTCGCACTGCCTACCGGTTTGTGGAGCCTTAAATTTCTTTCTGGCAAGTGATGCAGAGCTGTCTCTCTCCATCATTGTATATTTACTTACGAGACAGGTTAACCACGCACACTACTTCCCATTAGGCAGTGACTTTTATATTACAATTAGCTAAAGGGTACTTAAGGCAACTTAAAACAGTTCAAACTGGTCTTAAGACATATGACCATCTATGCAAAAGGAGCTACTTAAGAACGTCCTTCTGTGTTTTGTGTTTCTTTCAGCTGTTTTGTTTTGATCTACATCTTTAAGCTCAGAAGAAAGCTGCATTAGTTCTGTTAAACATTAAAAGCCAGTGGTGGGGAACTTGTATTCTTCCCTCACTGGGAAAGAATCAACACATTTATATAAGCTTCTCATGTAGTTGATCTTCTGATAATCTATAAACCAAAAGAAAATAATTTTTTATTCAATTCAGATTTATTGAATCTTCTTCAAAGACTGCTACCCAGCCACACTGTTGCTGGAAATAAAAATTCGTCATAAAAATTTAAGCATGCAAAAATATTTGTTACATTTTGGTACTTAAGAACTTTCCCATCCATCATTACTAACTCATTTTATTATCCATTTATAAATTGTATTTAGCCAAATAAGCTGTTTCCTTAATGTGAAATAAAAAATGAGTTTGTTTTTAAATTTGGGACAGAGTCTCACTCTGTCACCCTGGACAGAGTGCCCTGGCATCAGCCTAGCTCATAGCAACCTCAAACTCCCGGGCTCAAGTGATCCTTCCCACCTCAGCCTCCCAGAGCTCTAGAATTACAGGAATGAGCCACGGAGCCTGGCCAAAATGAGCTGTCTTGATCCATCCTTTAAGGCATTAATATTGGCAAGTTTGAAGTTTAGATTACTGGAGATCTTTAGCATTCACTGTCAATTAAGAGTTACTGTGTCCATCAGATTATTTCACTGCTTTAACAAAATGACCTTTATGCTGCTAAGTTCCAGAAATAGTATAGCTACATTCACAAATAGCACATCTACCTATGATATACATAACTGCTATTTTATTAACAGCAAATGCTTTTCAGAAGCATATTGGGCAGAAGTCCATGTAATTCTATTGAAAATATTTTTTATTAAGTTCTGGAATGTTAAAAAGCAAAGAATTCCAATAAAGAAAGTTGGCTGCATGGAACAGGTATTGAACAGGAGGGTGGAGGTTTAGTGAGTTAAAACCATCTGCTGATATTGGGAAAATAATTCAGATGTCTCCCCTGTAAACAGGGTGCCCAGGGCAGAGATCATACAGGTTAATTCCCGATTCCAAAGTGGCACAGTTTCATCTAAGGCCCAGTGCATGGGTGAAAGACTAGAACCCTCCTCACTGGCTCCATTTTTTCACTAGGTCAGTTAAAATCTCAGCCATTCCACTCCAACCATTGTTATTCTTAAGACAGAGTGAAACTCAAAAGTTAAAGGCAGGTTCTCAGAGAAAGAATTATGAAAGAAACAGAGGGGAACGTTAAATTCATATGTCCAAAGCTCACCCATAGTAAGGTTAGAGAAAGTTCTTTTCTCCCTTTTTGCATTGAGATCTTCATCCAACTATGATAATTAAATGAGATTGGCCAAGACATATTGGATGAATCTCTTGTCCAGAAGCAATGTTTCCTTTATTGCCCTGCAAATAATTTAGAATTCCACTTTTTTAAAATACCAACTCACATTGTGCAACTATTTCAGAGTTTTAGGCATATACTTTTACAAAATGCTTTGTGGTAAATATTTTAAATGGCCCTAATGATTTCCCTCCTGTGTCCCTTTCCTTTCCAATGGGGCTTTGAAGCTCCTTTCATCAAAGGTGGAGTCTATTTCCCCACTCCCTGAATTTAGGCTGACTTTGACTTATTTTACCCAATAGAATTGATATTGTGCCATTCCAAGCCTAGGCCTTTAGAGACCTTGTATGTGTCTTTGGACACATACTTGCTCCTTTGGAACTCCGCTATTACTATGAGAACAAGGACTAGTCTGCTGGAGGGTAAAAGATCTTGTAAAAGGAGCCCAGCTGAACTAGCCAGGGTCATCTTAAACCTCCCAATAGCCTGCCAACTCCCAAACATATGAGCCAGGTCTGCCTAGCTGACCTAAAACTGCCCACAAATACATGAGTAAACCTAACATGTGGACTCATGAGCAATGGAAAATGCTTACTGTTTTAAGTCATTGAATCTTGTGGTAATTTATTACACAGCATTTTTTAAGTAATAGACAGAGGCTTTCATTCCTAGATAAATGCTTAAGTTAAAAATGTATATATACATTATCTAAATGTTCCTATTATTAATGCTTTAGCTACATAGTTTACAATGGATTACTAGGTTGTATTAAGGAATAAAAGTAATGGGCTACAGAAAAAGTCTTATGACTCATTACCAAGTCTCTTAGAGAATCTTGTGCTTATAACTTCTCTGTAATTGAATGGATTCCTATATCAACCCAAACCATTAGTATATGATTTTTTAAGGTTATAATTATAATTCAAAACAGCTAGAAAGGTACATTTTCCAAATATAAGTACAATTATATTATTAGTTGTCTCAGCTCATTTGGGTTGCTACAACAAAGTACCATAAACTAGGAAGCAAAGAAATAACACATTTATTTATCACAGTTCTGGAGAAGTCTGAGATCAAGGTGCCAGACGTTTCAGTGTCTGAGGGCCACTTTCTGGTTCACAGACAAATGTCATCTCACTGCATCTTCACATGGTGGAAGGGGCAGGAGATGTCTCTGAAATCTCTTTCATAAGGGTCACAATCTCCTTCCAAAGGCCCCACCTCTTAATACTATCACCTTGAGGGTTAGGATTTCAGCATATGCATTTGGGGGTGGGGGGACACAGGCATTCAGTTCATTGTATTCGTCTTGTTCCATCTTTTGTAATTATTCATTCTTTCAGTATCAACAAAAATGTCCTATTTTTCAGTCTTACATTCCTTTCTAAAACACTAGTGAAGACTCAACTTCTTTTTAAATCTCATTTTTGGATTTTCTTTGGATCACTAATAATTCTGGCTGTATTATACTATTACTTTTCTAAATTTACTAGTGGAATGAAAGAATCCCAAAC
>CAUYMX010066569.1:0-15385 GCA_963573855.1 Lepilemur septentrionalis
GTCCATTTTCTCTACATTTTCTAGTTTATTTGTATATTATTCACAGATGATATTTTGTATTCCTATGGTATCAGTCATAATAACTCCTTTTTCATTTCTGATTGAGCTTATTTGGGCCCTTTCTCCTCTATTCCTGATCAATCTAGCAGGAGGACTATGGATTTTGTTTATCTTTTCAAAGAATCAACTTTTTGCTTCAGTGATCCTTTGTATTGGGTTTTCTTTTGATTAATTTCATTTAGTTCTGCTTGGACCTCTATTATTTCTTTTGATCTGCTGGCTTTGGGTTTGGTTTGCTCTTCCTTTCCTAGTTCCTTGTGATGTGACATTAGGTTGTTAATGTGTGATCTTCCTGTCTTTTTTTTTTTTTTTTTTTTTGAGACAGAGTCTCACTCTGTTGCCCGGGCAAGACTGAGTGCCGTGGCGTCAGCTTAGCTCACAGCAACCTCAAACTCCTGGGCTCAAGCAATCCTTCTGCCTCAGCCTCCCAAGTAGCTGGGACTACAGGCATGCGCCACCATGCCTGGCTAATTTTTTTCTATACATATATTTTTAGTTGGCCAATGAATTTGTTTCTATTTTTTTAGTAGAGCCCGGGGTCTCGCTCTTGCTCAGGCTGGTTTCAAACTCCTGACCTTGAGCGATCCGCCCACCTCGGCCTCCCAGAGTGCTAAGATTACAGGCGTGAGCCACCGCGCCCAGCCGGGAGCACTTTTTTGAGTACATCTCAATATGCTTGAAATAGGTGTTGACCTTGCCCTCTAACATAACCAATAGATACAGATAAAATCTCTATTGAGTGACCACAACACGAAATGTGTCAATTGAGATAGACAATGTACAAGACAAGGACACTTTCCTCAAGAAAGAAATCTACTTGAAGGAAATAGACAAAAGTTAACCATATAAATTTTCAAGTTCAATACAACAGAAAGCCACCACGGTAAATTTATCACTAAAAACCAGAAACAAGTAAAGACATTCGGAAAAGGAGAGATCACTGTTGGCCAGAGTGGTGTGAGGAGGACACACAGAGAAGGATGGATTTGAACTAGGTCTTGAAGGGACTCCAAAGATTTGGACAGCATCGGGGGAGGCAGGGAATAGCGAGTACAGACTAGTCCTGCTGATGTGGAAGGTTCAGGAAGGAGAGAACTTAGGGTTTGATGGTGAAGGGCCTTAAATGGTAGGTGGCTAAGGAGTCTGAATGTGATCCTATAGGGTAAACAATGGCGAGTCACTGAAAGTTAGACGAGAGAGGAACAACTAAAGCTGCGAACAAAGCATCTAATTATTCATTCACTCAGAGCAAGCATCTGGTGCTTACTGTATGCCAGGAATATTGCTAGATGAGAGAATTACAATGATGGCTGTGACACAGTTCTAACCTGGGCAGGGCTCTCACAACATAGCCGGGAAACAGACACAGAAACAACTCACAACTGACAAGTGCTCACAGCAGAGTTACGTGCAAAGGGCTGACGAGCACAGGCAGGAAGGTTTAAATTCGGAGTGGGTAGAGAGAAGGGCCAGGGAAGGCTTCACTAAGGAGCAATCATTGAGTTAGACCTTGAAGAAGAAAAACAAGGGCTCAACACGTCAACGAGGACATACTAGGTACTTACAGAAAAGCCTTCAGGAAATATACAACTTATTGGAAAGATCATATTTCTGTGAAATTAAAGGGCACTGAGGTTATATATCATTCAAATATAGAAAAAAGATCAAATCCTTAAAAGCACCATACTAAAAAAGAATGTTATTACACACCTATATTTCAGGATTGACTGTAGAGGCAACATGTATCTTCTCAGCTATGATTTCAGATGACCGAAGTATCGATAATAAAAATATTAGAATGAGCGTACGTAATACAGAACAAAGTGTAAAACTAGTTAAATAATCTGATGGTACTTTAAACTATGAAAATAAGCATGTTTGACATTCAAGGTAGAAAAGACATTAATATAAACTAATCAAATTATCAATCATGAAGACTTTATTTAGACCAGATTCAATTTCAACAATTTTCTCTGGCAGAAGGCATACACCAAATAATCATACAACATAGGGGTGGGGTGCGGGATGTATGAGAAAAATCACTTTCAAAAGTCAATTCAGAAATGTCTTTTCTTCTAGGAAAGAAAGAAGAGTCCTTGCAATTAGAAATATCAGATATGTTTGTTGACTTCAACCTGACAAATGGATTGTCCCAATCACATAGGAGGATACTGTCTTCATTTTTACATGCCCACTTTGGCTGTTAGCATGGTGCATAATAAACTTTTTGCAATAATATTACCCATGATCATATATAGGTGAAATTCTAAAAGAGCCAACATTAATGACATTTTAAAATATAGTATTATTACAGGAAATTAAATATACCTTCTATCTAAAACAAAACAAAACAGAACGAAAGAAATTCTAAAGTTAAGCCACATAGTAACTTCATGAATTCTACTTAAAATCAATGACGGGGTTTTGCTAAAAATAAGGTAAACTTGTAGAAAGCAATAAGATATAAGACTCAATTCTATAGACATGTTTTTGTAATTTATCAAAGCCATAAGTCTAACTTTTAAAACTTTTATTTTAACTCACCAACACTTCAATAACAATGGCTAAATTGCTGAGATTTCATGTAATTCAGTACATAATTTAGAAAGAAACCTTTAAAAATCATAATTTAATGCAGAAATTGCATTCCTGGGCATTTTCCCCAGCGAAATGTAAAGCTACAGTAACACAAAAACCTGTGCATACATTATTAATAGCAGCTCTATTTGTAATAGCTATGTTAGAAATAACAGGTGAATGGTTAAATAAACTGCGGTACATTCACACTATGGAATGCTACTCACTAATAAAACAGAACGGACTACTGACACATGTAGCAACCTGGGATACAGAATAATGCTAAGGGGGAAAAATCCAAAATTACATTCTGTGTGATTCTATTTATATTACATTTTTAAAATGACAAAATTATAGAAACAAAGGACAATTAACGGTTGCCAGGGATTTAGGAGAGGGTGAGGGTAGGAGAGACGTGGGAGCATGGCTGTAAAAGAGCAACATGAGAGATACTTGTGGTGCTAGAAATGTTCTGAACCTTGATCCTATCAATGTCAATATCATGATTGTGACATTGTACTACGGTTTTGCAAGACGTTACCATTGGGGAAAACTAGGTAAAGGGTATGCAAGATCTATCTGTACTATTTCTTACAATTGCATGTGAATTCACAATTATTTCACATAAAAATTTAAAAATTATAATTTACTCAAATTTTATCACGGTGATTACCTGAGGTTGGGAAGGGACCGGAAAATGTGTAAGAATATTTCTATCTACAGTATAAAACCAAACAAAGGTTTACTGTACCTATTAGGTCAAAACATGCTACGAAATTTCCCGTTTTATTACTCTTAACATTTATGTAATTTTGGCTGGGTACAGTGGCTCATGCCTGTAATCCTAGCACTCAGGTAGGCCAAGGCAGGAGGACTGCTGGAGCTCGGGAGTTCATGAACAACCTGAGCAAGAGCGAGACCCTACTTCTACTAAAAATAGAAAAAACAAGCCTGGCGGGGTAGTGCTCCCAGCTACTTGGGAGGCTGAGGTAGGAGGATTGCTTGAACCCAGGAGTTTGAAGTTGTTGTGAGCTAGACTGATGCCACAGCACTCTAGCCTGGGTGACAGAGAGAGACTCTATCCCTCCATAAAAAAATTATGTAATTTTATAGTGTTATACTAATGATACTCTTAGCATTTTAGTAACATTTCTCCTTTGAAAAACTTCATGTTCTTTAAATTACATCTACTTTTGTCTTCAACTCTTCAGCTGAGTATACAAAGGGTATACTAATTCCCAAGAGGAAAGGAGATAGAAAGTTTGCTTAATGTGACACTTTCAAAGCCTGGTCAAGTTAGTCCTGGTGCTTGATGGCTGCTATTAATAATTTGAGAAAGAACATTATGAATCTGAGTTTATTATGGTTATAATCCAGGCAATATAGGTTAAAATGAATATGAATCAATCTGTTTTAAATCTTCTCATTAATGTCTTTCCTAAGGAATTAGATATAATGAATTATTTATCTAGCATGTTGTATTAAAAAGGCAATTTTTTTAAAAGGCAAAATGAAGTTTTTTTCATTGAAACATACATGATAAATGGTATTGAGAGTCTCAGACCAGTTTACAAAAGGACATAGGATGGGTATAAGCAGAGAGAAGATTATCCAAGAGTAATATGTGAAGGTGCTGCAAAACTGAAATTCAAAACTCATTCATTCATTTATCTAGAATCACTATGGGTCAAGATTAAGTCATGCAGAAAGACAAAGTCCCTGCTGTTGAGTAGCTTAGAGGAGAAGGAGAACCATTTTCCCACGAAACTGATATACTCCTGTTACACCACAGGACAGCAGATTAACGGATTTATGTTGCTTCTATGGAAAATTGTATTCAGAGTTCCGAACAACATTTTGGAAGACTGACACTTGCCAATATACTATCTGAAGATTTCAGACGGACACAAGTTAATCAAGTTCATGATTAAAACCTGTTTTGAAACCTTATCTTTGCTAGTGAGCACCTTTTCAGATGCAGGGCTTTTCCAAAGAAAGCTAATAACATTGATTAACGCATCAACCTAGATTTGGGTAATTTATCAAATAACAAACACACAAGCAAGTAGTAGTATGAGCTAAAACCTAGTTATTTTACAGCTCATCCTTAATACTTATAGAAAAATTTTACATGTTTACTTATATACCAAGATTTTTAGGACAATCTTCTCCAGCTCATGTGTCTTATCTTTCCCAACCAGATTGTAAAATTTATCACGGATTTCTTAAAGACGGAGACTCCCATTACTAAATTCAACACAGGCTATAAAAGTCCCTGGGGGAAGTCATCTTTTTGGCTATGAGGCCTAGCACAGAGTCTGATATAAAGCAGTGGACTAAGGAAAGTTGGCTGAAATGAAATAAAATTAATCATTTCAAATAAGAAATTTTAGTATCTTTTCAAGTAAGAAGTATCCAAAATAGAACACAATACTTCACACAGGGTAGGACTCCAACAAATATCTAAAGCACGAATTGTCTACAGTCCCCTCACTTGCGCCCCTGGTGGTACTCTGGAATAAGAAGTTACCTCTAACTAGATCAATCAGTCCTTGTTTCCCACTCAATCCAGGGTACATGATCACTTTACTGCAAAGTGGTTATTACTGGTTTTACATAAGCATTTATGATTCCCGTGAAGGTATGGGAACTGAAGAGTCTGTTCAAGTGTTTATGCTGATTGTGACACTGACAATTCATTTAATATTCCACACATTAGTATAATTGATTCTACCCTTTGAAAATAATGTACTTATTGCCTTAGCAAAGGCAAACAGTGAACCTCAATATTGTTAAACTACTGTTTTATGGATGTATACAAATTAAAGTTCTATAGGGATTTTTTTTTCTCCCCTTTTTTGGGGAGACCAGCATCTAAGAGAAATTCTCTTTAATTTTTTTTAAAGGGCACAAATCCAAGTAAAAAAATCATTCTTTTGGGCTGGGTGTGGTAGCCCATACCTGTAACCCCAGCTACTTGGGAGGTTGAGGTGGGAGGATTATTTGAGCCCAGGAGTTCAAGGCTGCAGTGATCTATGATCACTACATTCCAGCCTGAGTGACAGAGTGAGAACCTATCTCTTAAAAAAAAAAAAATCATCCTGTTGAAATCCACCACAATTTCTCAACATGGGTAGATTCTCTATGTAAAAATGTTAGAGTTGAATGAAAAGTACCTATATTCTATAATGAGATATGGATCAGTTAATTCCTATGAACATAAAGTATTTACACAAAATATGTTTTCAGAGGGAAAACTGTCAATTGTTTAATTTCTTTGAGGAAAAATCAAATCATTTGACCAAATGAGAAGTGGGTCTTTCTCATTTTAATAAGACGAATCCCTTCTAACTTACCAGCCTAAACCCCCTTTTGCTTTATCCAACTTCTGGAAAATTTAGTCTCAACCGGAGGTAAAGCCTCCAGTGTGCACAGGGGACTGGTTGCTAACAGATGAGCCCCAGAGAGGGCAGGGCTGTGACAAACTGTGAGATGTGCAGCATCGTGAGAGCTCAGTGCTCAGCTCCTGCTAGCTGCTGCCTTGAGGAGACCCTAGGATAGTCACTCCTTGAATACTTCTCGCCACTATCACACAACAGATATGGAGCTACTGACTCAGCCAGGAAGGTGGTCACATGTTTGGCTGCAACACTTATATTTTCAGGAGCTGAGAATTTCTGGTACACAACTTTAATTTTCTCCCCTTATCCCAGAGGGCAAATTGTAATAAATTCTTGAGAAGACAGTATTTTCTTGCCGAGGAAAAAATGTAACAGCTTGGTGTTCTAAGAGTTGTGAAATATAAGTACTAGAAGGACTCTAGAGAGCATCTAGTCCAACTCCCTCATTTTATAGATTAAGAAAACTAAAGCCCAGAGGAATTTATTGACTTGCTCATGGGACACACACCTGACTTGTGGCAAGGCCAGGACTAAAACTAGAGCCTCTTGGTATCTATTCAACCACTGTTGGTTTACATCAAGTATCTTCCAAACCTCCTTCCTCTTTTCTAGTCTTTCTCACTTTGGCAGTTTTCTGCCAAGTTCAAATATTCTTTTTTTCTTTTTATTGAGACAGAGTGTTGTTCTGTTGCCTTGGGTAAAGTGCAATGGCATCATTATAGTTCACTGAAACCTTAAACTCCTGGGCTTAAGTGATCCTTCTACCTCAGTCTCCCAAGTAGCTGGGACTCCAGGCACACACCTTGATGGCTGGCTAATTTTTCTATTTTTAGTAGTGATGGGTTCTCGCTCTTGCTCAGACTGGTCTTGAACTCCTGAGCTCAAGCAATCCTCCCACCTGGGCCTCACGGGTCTCCCAGAGTGCTAGGATTACAGGCATGAGCCCCTTGTCCAGCCTAAATATTCTTATTATTTTTTTAGTGTAATTAATTTCAGACAGACAGCTTAAAGAGTTAATCCACAAGCTGCATTTTTGGGCAAATGATGTTAAATGAGTAACACTTTATTAATGTATTGACTAGCAAAGACACTGTATAAAATGACTACTATAGAGCTATAAATGCAATAGTTATACACATATTTAGAAGGTACATTTTGCAAATGTTTCTGTCTTCTGCAATGTAATACCAGTCTTCACCTTCTAAATATAACACTTTATTAAGGTGTGTTTACCCAAATCTCCTACACTTGTTGTTTAGTGATGTTTAATGCCTATTTCCTACCACAAGAAGCTACAACTTCCCTATTTAAAAAGCACCTTAATTATTTTGCTGGATTCCCTTCCTTACAATGTTTTGCAAACTCTTGTTTTTCTTCAGTAGTTTATTTCTTCCCTGAAATATCCTGTTTAAATCCATAATCATTTTGACTAATCCCATAGAAAGCAAGCCAATAACTTGCCTGGGATATAGCAGATGCTGCAGAAAGTATCATAAAGCACTACAATTTAAATCATTCTTACAAGTATTAAGTGATGGCCCTTAGCCAGGTCCTGTTGTAAGTGCTTTACATGTATTAACTCATTTAATCCTCACAACAACTACATTAGGTGGGTTCTTTTATCATTCCATTTTACAGATGAACAAAATGAGATGCAAAGAGATTATATAATTTGCTAAGTTATGCAGCTAGCAAGTTGCAGTGTCAGAACTGAACCTTGACAGTAAGGCTGCCAATCACGACACCTCACTACCTTATGACACTTCTCATCAGCCTCAGTGTGAAGGTGGAGCTTCAAGGACTTTCCCTGGGCTAAACTACCATAATTAATTTTGGACTGGGGTGGAGGTAGACAGTAAGACCTTGAAAACATATGAAAACATACCACCTAGCTAGTGTTTCAAAAGTTCTGGGCCAGGCCCAGATAATACCATTTAATACGCATAAAACCTTGATAGCTCCACTTCAAATATGTGCTTTACCTTTCATATATAATATCACTTTTATGACAAAACCCACACCTATTCTAAACTCAACCTGCAACACTAGCCACCAGTGTCTATATTTTATGTAAGTGGCCTCAGGCCACTGAAAAGGGGCTTTCTCTGCCTCTCCAAGCAGATGGATGTGGTGATGGTGGTATGGTGGGAGAGGGACAGTGAGGACCAGATTAGTGAAGAATGGGATATTTGTAGATCAATAAATTTATATTTAATACAGAGAATATCTGTAGAAGTCAAACACACCTCAGATGTTAAAGAAAGAGGGTTACTGGTTCCCCCTGACCTCCTCCACTCCACTCTTCCTTGTGAGTTTTGGACTTTGTGAGGCCTATATTACTCAATATTTGCCCACAGGGATTGGCACCCACCCAATCATCAGACATTATTTGGTTCATAAAAAATGGTTCACAATGACATGACTTAAAATAATTCAGACACTTTCATATGTTAATTTATACATTTTATAGCAATAAAATTTCACAATCTAATGTCTAATGACATTTTATCAGCTGCCATGAATCATTATATATGAGTCATAATAAACTATGTTATCAAGACTATGAATAATAAAATGATCAGCGATGTAGCCAACATTTATTGGTATATCAAATAAAAGTAAATGTAAAATGTGAAAAGAAAAAACAACTTAGGCCAATGACAAATGGAATGTCTGCAACATTTCTGTGTTTAAGTGAAGAGGACCATCATGTAACATGTCCAGTTTAGAAATGGAAACACAGCACCGCCAAAATGAAGATAATTCCACTGACAATGTGAGAAACACCTGAATGTCGTACAATTTCTCGACTGAAACTAGCCAAGTACATGAATTATTGCTCTTGGCATCTTGGGGCCTGATTCTCTTACCCTGAGAGAACCCTGTTATTTCTTACCACTGGGCATCAAACTGACCTCCTGACTGCTACCATCAGTTCCTAGCAGTATATGAAGCCTTACATCTATCTACGCATCTTAAAAGTTTTCCTTCCCTTCTGTCTCTGTTTGCAGCTATTTGTAGTTACAGTCTGGCTGTGAAATATTTATTTAATTCTCCAAATATACCTAGCCCACTGGTGTTATGTTTCAGATTCTTCTTCCCCCTTCAGCACAGGAAGGGCACTACAGAACCATTTAACGCACTGAAGGAGTAATTTTTTCCTAGTACACTGAAGATATGAAGGCAACTTCCCAAAGTGACATACAATTCCACGGATTTTTAAGGCCCAGAATAACCCTATAATAATCTCTACTTTATCTTCCAATTAAGAATGAAGATATAATGGCCATTTCAGAATTAAGCTAGGGAGTTACCTGTTGATTGAAACGCAGGGAGGCGGGGAGACAATAGATTACAGAACATTCTCAAAATATCTTAGTATTTCAAAGGAATCAGGTAAGGGACTAGACTTACCAGATGGTTGGCATCACCCAGGGTATTAAAATTCTTTATTTAAATCAATCCTTGGTTAACAGCATGGAAATTATTCAGTTCAAAAGTTGGCAACAATTGGATTTTTAAAAATTAATTTAAGTGAATTTCAAATTTTTATGTTAAATTTACTTTGCCTATTTGTGCAGACCAGAAAAGAAAGAAAACTGCAATTCTGATTTAATATAGACCTAATCCAAATACTCAAGGTCATACAATTGCTAAAGTTTCTATTAAACTGAATTTAGTAGTAGTTTCCTTAAATTCATGTTATGTCAGAACTATTCACAGAATTAGATTTGGTTTATGCAGCTTGCAAACGCAGCAATAATGTACATGATTTTTTTTTTCTGGCTAAATACCAGCTGCCTTTACTTTCTTCTTCCCCTCTCTTATACTTTCTACCACTACCTCTGCTCCCCTATCTCCCTCCAAACACAGTATAGGTAAAAATTAAGATAATTGGATACTTAGTTTCCCCAACTTAGATTCTTCAGTGTAATGGATAAGACACCAAATGCAGCACCCTCTCCTTACATAATAGGGGGTGGGGAAGGAATGTATTTGGTCAAAACACAGTTTGTTATTTTCAATTGTGAAGAATCACCAGTTAAAAAATTTCCTCTCTTAAAATATCTATAACAAATAATATATTTCTAATTGAAAGCCTACCTTTACTTGTTACAGGCAAAACTATTTGCACAGTTAATCATGTGTATAATATCTATATATTTAAACAAGATTTCCAATTTCTAATGCAGCAGAGAAACAAAATTTGCTTTTATCTTCTAATCCTGACAGCAAATCAAATAAGCACAGGTTAAACTCTGCTGTAATATGATATTGTTACATAATAAAAGTTTCCCATTGGCACTGACAAGCACCTCCCCCAATATCCTCCACTGTGTTACTGGATATAAATTAAACCTCTAAGTAATAAGATTCATTAATTATGGACATACTTGAAAAACAACGTGGCAACCAAAAGACACAACCTTTATGAGTGCAGAGTATTTTTTCCCCCATCCTTGGGGTCCTAACAGCTTTCATCTTATACTTTTCAGTGCCCTTGATACACACAAAGTAGGTGCTAGAAGACAGCTGATTGGCTGGACAGCTGACATTATTTTACTGAACCTGATACAAAATAACCAGGTCCAGACAGGCTAACTGTAAATGCAACCTCAGAAGCAAACTGTGCCAAATAAAAACACATATAGTATGTTCTTCAACATCCAGAAACACTTATTTCAAAGACTGTTCTCATTTTCATGTTACCATTTTCCATAACTATTTCACAGACACCAGAAATGAAGATACTTATACAGCAATATACTGCTTTCAAGAAGAGAAGCATTCTTCTACTTTCCCTTTTAAAAGAATCTAAGCCCAATTCTGGAGAAGCATCTTCTGTCAAAATTTTGCTTTTCTGTATTAAGGAAAATAAAATTTGACCAAAAATGCATACTAACCATCATTAATGCGATGCATACCATTCTTTAAAAGTTGTAGGACTGCATTTATGTTTTCTTTAGTCAAACTCAGTAACAAAGAGAAAGAACTGCGACCTCCACTAGTAAATTACATCTTCAAATATACATGACTGTGGTGTCCCTGTTACTTCCAGTGGTAACTGACACGCCCCGAATTTAACTGTACCAGACAGTTCTATCTGTCCCATCGCTGACCAAACAGTGCTTCTCTGTTTCCATTCATTATGTATTATACGAGGTCTAAACAGCCCAGTATGACGAGGAAAAAAATCACATTTCATATGACAGCAAAGCGATGCATTCAAGATCTCTCTCGCAAGATCTCTTCCCGTCCATGAGCACTAACAGGCTTTTTTTTTTTTTTTTTTTTTTGATAGAACTAAAATATGTAGGCTGCAAGCTCATTACTCTAAGAACCTTCGGGGCCCCGGTTCCTGCAGGTTTTAAGAAAACCCTAGTACAAACCAGGCACTATCCAAACCTTGCAAACCAAACTTGCAAAAAGCCTTGTGCAATGATCAGTAACCTTGGCTACACTGTCATCGGCCCCAAATTCACGATCCTGACGACCAATGCAGCAAAAAACCCAGACGAAAGGCTAGCTGGAGAAGAACTACCGCGCTTCCCCTCCACCGCCCTCTGCCGCATGCAAAGAAGCGATGGGAGGAGAGGAGTGGAACGAGGCTCACCAGCTCCGAAGATGCTTCGGTGACCTCTGGCTGCACCGCGAGAGGCTGGGCCGGGAAGGCGCTAGTGCAGCCGCGGCGGACTGTGTGGACTCTGCCCCTGGTGCATTCTTCGCATTCCTGCACAATCTGTCGCCAGCCCAGGAGCTGGCAGCGCGCGTCCCCCCACTGGACACACACACCTGACTACTGCTGCGCCCCGAGCTGGCCACGGCCGCAGCGGCGCCTCCACTACCCGCGCTCGCGGTTTGTCGCACTCAGCCAACACGCAGCCAAATCCCGGGCCCGTCGCTCAGCCCCTCGCTTCCCCGGTAGGGGTAAAGGGGAGAGGGCCGGGCAGCCTCAGCGGCGGGCAGGGACACTCGATCCGCCAGGGGGGTGCTGCAGCTCCGCTTCAACTCCTAGCAGGGAGAGGAGGAAGCGACCGCGCAGGAGGGCAGCGGGAGGCGCGGGGCCGGGGAACCGGGAGGGGTGGAGCGTGAGGCTACGCGGCCAGGAGAGAGAGGTGCGCTGGACGGAGGGGAGTGGGCAGGCCCGGCAGGAGTGCAGGACCTAGGCAGCAAAGGCGAGACGGTGCGGGCTGCAGGGGTGCGGGAGGAAGGGAAGAGGACCAGGATGCAGGATCTGGCGCTAGAAGGACGGACAGACGGCCCCGAGGGCTGGGGAAGGCGGGCGCCCCGGGGGTTGGGGGCGCGGGGCGGCGTGCCAGGCGGGCGGGAGCGGGGAAGCAGCCCGGCAGACGGCCAGTGGAGCTCGGCACGCCGCTCAGTTTCAGGGCTGGGGGCTCTGGATCCGAAAAGCCCAACGAGGGGAGGGGTCGTGCGCGGCGTGTATGGGAGACCTGGGAAGAGTAATCGCCGGGAACAGCAAATGGAGGGTGAAACTTGTGCGCCTGCCGGGGGGAGGGGAGCAGGCAGGCGAGTGCGGGCAGGAACACGAGGCGGGGCAGGAAAGCCGAGGCGGCCGCGAGGCGGTGGGGACGGAGTAACAGGAGGGAAGCGTCCGTCCCCGCAGCGGGCAGGTCCCGGCTCCGGCGCGTGGGGGCGAGGGCCGAGGGTCTCGTAGGCAGGAGTCTCCGCGCCCTCCCGCGAGCCCACACACTTACTTTCCAGCTTAGGCAGCGGCCGTCGTCGCTCCAGTGATCAGGGACATAGGCGCCGAAGGGTCGCCGCTGCGGCACCCGAAAAAATTAAAAAAGTGCCGCGGCCGAGCGGCTGCCCGCCCCTCCCTCCCCCACCCGCCCCCTCCCCCGGAGCTGCTCTCCCACCACCCCCGGCGGCGGCGGTGGCCAACTTGCCCCTCTACCCCTTGCCCATGGTGCCGCCTCCGCGGCCGGCGTCGACGCGGACTCAGCCCCGGAGCCCCCTCTACTGCCCAGAGGCCGCCGCCGCCGCCCGCCCAGCCGCCAGCCCGCCTGCCCGGCCAGCCCCGGGCTCCCGGGAACGTCAGCACGCCGCCGTCTCCGGACCTGCTCCCCGCCAGCCCCATTGGTCGGAAGGAGAAGGCTGGCCCTCCCCATTGGCCCGGCCCTCATATTGAACAGGCCAATGGGAACTGCGGTTTCAGGTCGCCATGGAGACCGATGCTGTTAAGAGCGAGAGGGCCTGGAGAAGGTGGGGAGTGAAGATGAAGGTGTCTCTGGCCTCTGGCGCCGGAGGGGGTGGGGGAAAGAAGTGCAGGGAGTGTCCCGAGCACTGGCTCTGAAATCTGAGGCAGGTTTTGCTTTGCCTTCCTGTCCACCCCAACTGTGCATGGTAGGGTTTGTCCCCGGCGTCAAAGGCAGGAACAGCCAAGTCCCTAGACGGTGAGAGCCCAGGAGTGGGCGTTTCACTTTTCCTGCGTCTCGGGAGCCCCTGAGGCTATGCCCTTTGACCTTTGACATGTATGCAGCTTCTGCTTCTCCAGGTGAGTTTGTACCCCGTCGCTGTTTCCTCCTGACGTCACTGAGCCACCTGAATTGTATTTAATACTTATGCTGGTTCTTCTCAACCACTCTCCCTTCCCTGAGGTGGATCTTACCTCAAATTTTTGGGTCCTCAAACTTACAGTAACACTCCTTCCCAAAGGAGATTCAAAAGAGGATTTCCTCTGGATGATACTTTGGTAAGGAAACAAGCTGGTAGATAGTATAATAGATGCCAAAGGGTCAACACTTAAGCTATCTGTAAGGTAGTGTGTTCCCTGTTTCCCAAAACAAACCTCTAATCTCCCCATTGACAGACTTTTATTAAACATCCCTGTGTGTGCATTCTGCACTATGAGTGTGACAGGTGCATATTCTTTCCCCTAAGAGTTTACAGGCTGGAGAAGGATATAGGTAACAGTCAATCCTTCATGCCTTCTGATGATTTCACAAGATAGTAAAGGAAATAGATTACAGTTAATGGATTTTATTTGCTATTTTCCAGATTATATTTAAATCTGATAAAGAAATGAACTAAGGAATGGAATTATTACATACAAAAATCTTGAGCTTTAATAATGAGTTTTCTAATTTCATTTAAAGTCACTTTGTGCTAGTTTGTCAATACCAATTATTTTTTGTCAATAAATTTCATATTTAGATACCAACTACTAAGGTGGAATTTCATGAACATATTAAGCCTTAAAACATGATCTTGCTCTAGCCTATACCACTGATATTCTTATGTTCCTTCTTTTGGTGATTTTGCTGTTTTTATACCAATCTCTTTAGTAAAAGACTATGTTACTGCCCCTCAAATTGGGGTTGACCATATTGTGTGAAAAAGCTGATGGGTTTTGGAAATTACAAATATTTTATTGAGAGAAACAAATTAATGTGTGTGCAAGCTACGTATGTCTAACTACTGTTCTAAATTTTAAGTTGGGTAATATGCTTCGCTATTGGTTTTTATCTTACTAAAATTGAAGATCACAAAAAGGTAACATAAGAAATATTAATATGGTACCATGATTGCAAAAACATCTCCCCAAAATTTGAAGTAAAACTTGAATTTGGTTGGCAATCTTGTGTAGGCTTGGACTGTGGAACAAAACAGGTGAACATATGAATGTTCCTTTTAAATATTTTCAGAATTGAGAAGGGATTGTCAGAGCCAGAAAGTGCTGTCTCATGCCTTGCCATCATGGAAATAAGCTGCTTTTGACCTCTTCTGGCTTTGTGTGTGTGTGTTTTTCTTTATAGGAGAATAGAAAAAGTAAAATGCAAATTTTTATAGATAAGATTCCTTTTGAATGTACTGACAAGATACCAATGATTTGGTTTTTAATTTGAATAAATTGAATGAATGGAAGATGTGTCTAATGGAAAGGGAGAAAAGAGGTATTTTCTTTTCTCTTTCCTTAAGCTAGTATGGAAAGAAGTAAAAAAAGCTTTTTATTTTACTCCAATAATCATTTAAAAATTTTTTTTTCTCAGATCACATGTTTGAGCATTTTGATATTGTGTATTTCATGTTTGTTATAATTAAAATGTTACTAAAATCCATCATAAATAATGTCCCCTGAAATAAGTTGTCGATGAACATTAATTTTTTCTTCATTGTTATGTTTAGTTGAAAGGTTTCTTTTGAACTTGGTCCTACACTACTAAGCATTGCTTCATAAGGTTAAGAAATGAGCCGGGCGCGGTGGCTCACGCCTGTAATCCTAGCACTCTGGGAGGCTGAGGCGGGCGGATCGCTCAAGGTCAGGAGTTCGAAACCAGCCTGAGCAAGAGTGAGACCCCGTCTCTACTATAAATAGAAAGAAAGAA
>CAUYMX010066574.1:0-44898 GCA_963573855.1 Lepilemur septentrionalis
CTCCATTAGATCTGAGTTTACTTACCCAACCCGCTCTATCCCCCACTCTGGCACCCACCCACCTGACCGGCACCCAGTGAGTATTACTACCATGTGACCACCTCAGTGTTGATCAATTAGTACCAGTTTGATGGTGAGTACATGTGGTCCATGTTTTTTTATACTTGTGATACCTCACTTCGAAGGATGGGCTAAACCTCTATCCAAGATAATATAAGAGGTGCTAGATCACAATTGTTTTTTGTAGTTGAATTGTATTCCATGACATACATATACCACATTTTATTAATCCACTCATGTATTGATGGGTATTAGTTTGTTTCCACATCTTTGCAATCGTAAATTGTGCTGCTATAAACATTTGAGTGCAGATGTTTTTATTATACAATGTCTTTTTTTCCTCTGGATAGATGCCTAGTAGTGGGATTGTTGGATCCAATGGTACTTCTATTTTTAGCTCTTTGAGATATCTCTACATTACTTTCCACGGGGATTGCACGAATTTGAAGTCCCACCAGAAGTGTAAGAGTGTTCCAATTTCTCCACATCCACACCAGCATTTGTTATTTTGGGACTTTTTGATAGAGGTCATTCTCACTGGAGTTAGGTGATATCTCATTGTAGCTTTGATTTGCATTTTCCTAATGATTAGAGTTGTTGAGCACTATTTTATATGCTTGCTGGCCATTAGTCTGTCTTCTTTAGAAAAGTTTCTGTTCATGTCCTTTGACCATTTATTGATGGGGTTGTTTGATTTTTTTTCTTGTTGATTTTCTTAAGTTCTATATAGATTCTTGTTAACAGCCCTTTATTGGACGTGTAGAAAGCATATACTTTCTCCCATTCTGTAGATTGTCTATTCACTCTGAGGACAGCTTCCTTGGTTGTGCAGAAGCTTTTTTAATTTGATCAGGTCCCATTTGTTTTATTTTTTATTTTATTTTTTTATTTTTTTTTTATTTCAGCATATTACGGGGTTACAAACGTTTAGGTTACATATATTGCCTTTGCCCTACCCAAGTCACAGCTTCAAGAATAATCTTAAAAGCTGCATTTTTTGTGACAAATTTATTGAAGTATAATTTACATTCCATGCCATTACTCCATTTTAAGCGTACAATTAAATGGTTATTAGTAAATTTACCATGTTGTACAGCTATTCACATAAATCAATTTTAGAGGATTTCCTAACCTCTATTGAGACCCTTAATACCCATCCCCAAATACATTTCAAGCATGCCCCTCCCCTTCACAGTGCTCACCACATCTCTTAGATGTGGGTCTACGCCCCCAACCCCCAAATCCCTAGTGAACACCACCATAATTTGAGCACTGTAGTGTTAATCAGTCAGTACCAATTTGACAGCAAGCACATGTGGAGCCCATTCTTCCGGTCTTGTGTCACCTCTCTTCGAATAATGGGCTCAAGCTCAATCCAGGATAATACAAGCAGTGCTAGCTCACTGTCGTTTCTTAAGATTGAGTAGTATTCCATTGTAAACATATACCAAATTTTAATAATCCACTCATGAATTGACAGGCACTTGAGTTGTTTCCACGACCTAGCAATAGTGAATTGTGCTGCCGTAAATATTCAGGTGCAGATGTCTTTATTATAGGATGTCTTATGCTGTTTTGGGTAAATGCCTAATAATGCTATTGCTGGATCAAATGGTATTTCTATTTTTAGCTCTTTGAGAAATCTCCAAATTCTTTTCCACAGAGGTTGCACTAATTTGCAGTCCCACCAGCAGTGTAAGAGTGTTCCTGTCTCTCCACAACCTCGCCAGCATTTGTTGTTTGGGGATTTTTTGACAGAGGCCAATCTCACTGGGGTTAGATGGTATCTCATTGTGGTTTTGATTTGCATTTCTCTAATGATTAGAGATGTTGAACATTTTTTATATGTTTGCTAGCCATTATTCTGTCTTCTTTGGAAAGGTTTCTGTTCATTTCCATTGCTCATTTATAAATGGAGTTGTTTGATTTTTTCTTGTTAATTCTTTTGAGTTCTAGGTAGATTCTTATTATCAGAACTTTATTGGAACAGTAGAGAGCAAATATTTTTTCCCATTCTGTAGGTTGTCTATAGATGAGAGGATTTGAAATGTTCCCAACACATAAATATGATAAATATTCGAGGTGATGGATACCCTTAAATACCCTGACTTGATCATTACACATTATACATGTGATCAAATATCACATGTACCTCATAAATATGTACAAATATGTTCTACTCAGCCACAAGAAACAATGGTGATATAGCACCTCTTGTATTATGGTGGATAGATCTGGAACCCAATCTACTAAGTGAAGTATCCCAAGAATGGAAAAGTAAGCACCACAAGTACTCACCATCAAATCGGTATTAATTGGTCAACATTTAAATGCATTTATAGTAATAACATTCATCAGGTGTCAGACACGTGGGAGGGAGGAGGAGGGGATGGGTATATATACACCTAATGGGTGTGGTGTGCACCGTCTGGGGGATGAACATGCTTGAAGCTCTGACTCGGGTGGGGCAAAGGCAATATACCTAACCTAAACATTTGTACCCCCATCATATGTTGAAATAAAAAAATAAAAGCATGTGTTTATACAGAGTTATTGGTGATCAGCACATATGCAGGCCCAGGGAAGACACAGAAAAGAGGCCTGAGAGACTTTAAAATTTTATGCCAGGCTGATTGGTGAAAGTTTTCAACTGCATTGAACCAGAATGTAAAAAACAGGGAGAGGTTTTCTTTTTGTTATTTTGCAAATGGCCAATATAAATGAAAAGTTTCACAATATATACAAGAAACAGAAAATATTGTCCACTCAAAGAAACAAAATATATCTCAAGAAAATGTTCCTGAAAAAGCACATGCATTGGGCTTATTAGTCAAAGATTTCAAACCAACTATTTTATGTAAGTCTCATGGTAACCATAAAGAAAAAAAAATAAAACTTCTAGTAAATATACAAAAGATGAAGAGAAAGGAATAAAAGAAAAAATCAACAATCACAAGGAAAGATAGCAAGAGAGGAAAAAAGGAATAAAGGAATTACAAAACAATCAGAAAAAAACCAACAAATGTTAATAAGTAAGTCTTTACCTATCAATAATTACTTTAGGTATAAATGGATTCACTTCTCCAATCAAAAGACATAGAATGGCTTAATGGCTAAAAAACAAAAACAAGATCCAGCAACATGCTGTCTACAAGAGATTCACTGTAGCTTTGAGGGTAAACCTCAGTCGAAACTTAAGGAATGGGAAAATTGTATTCCATGAAAAGAGTAACCAAAAGAGAGCAGAAGTGGCTATACCTATACCAGTCAAAGCAGACTTTTAGTCAAAAATCTGTCACAGGAAACAAAGAAGTTCACTATGCCATGACAGTGGTTTCAATTCATCAAGAAGATATAACAATTGTAAATATATACATGCTTTAACATTTAAACACCTAAATATATAAATCAAATATTGAAAAAACTGAAGGAAGAAATATAGCAATACAATAATAGTATGAGACTTCAATAATCCACATTCATCAATGGAAGGTCATCCAGATAGAAAATCAATAAGGAAACAGCAGACTTGAATAACCTTATAGACCAAATTAACCAAACATATATATTTAGAAAATTTCATCCAACAGCAGCAGAATACACATTCTTCTCAAGAACATACAGAATATGTTTTAGTATATGTTAGGTCAGAAAACAAGTCAATGAATTTAAAAAAGACTGACATCATGTTGAGTATCTATTCTGACTATAATGAAATGAAACGAGATCAATAACAGGAGGAAAATTGAAAAATTAATAAATATGTGGAAATTAAACAACATACTTCTGAAAAATCAATGAATCAAAGGGGAAATAAAATATACTGAGATAAATTAAAATAGAAATAAAACATACCAAAATTTATGGGATGAACCAAAAGCAGTTCTAAGAGGGAAGATTATAGCAATAAATGTATATATTAAAAAAGAAAGATCTCAAATAAACAGCCTAACTTTATAGGTCAAGGATCTAGAAAAAGAACAAACTCATGCCAAAGTTAGCAAAAGGAAGAAAATAACAAAGATTAGGGCAGAAATAAATCAAATATAGACTAGTAAGCCAATAGAAAAGATCAACAAAACTACAAGTTGGCTTTTGAAAAGATAAAATTGACAAGCCTTTATGTAGACTAATGAAGGAAAAAAGAAAGAGGATCCAAATAAATTATAAATGAAAAAGAAGACATTATAACTGATATCACAGAAATATAAAAGAAATTTGAGACTACTATGAACACTTATATGACAGCAAATTGGATAACCTAGGCCACAAATATGATAACCTAGAATAAATGGATAAATTCCTAGATACATAATAATCCACCAAGACTAGACCATGAAGAAATAGAAATTCTGAACACACTGATAATGAATAAAGAGATTGAAAGAGAAATCAAAAACCTCCCAACAACAACAACAACAACAAACCCAGGAGCATATGTTTTCACAGTCTTCACAGGTGAACTCTACCAAATATTTCAACTAGAGTTAACAGCAATCCTTTTGAAAAATTCTTCCCAAAGATTAAAAAGGATGGAATGATTCCAAATTCATTTTACAAGGCCCATATTACCATCATACCAAAGTTAGATAAGGAAACTATAAGACAAGAAAATTATAGGCTAATATTCCTAATGAACATAGATGCAAAAATCCTTAAAATTCTAGCAAACTGCATTCAACAACACATTAAAAGGATCACACATCATGATCAAGTGAAATTTATCCCTGGGATGCAAGGTTATTTCTCCATACAAAAATCAATAAACATGATACACCACATAAAGAGAACAAAGGGTAAAAATATTATGATCATCTCAATGATATACATAGAAAACATATTTGATAAAATTTAACTTCCTTTCATGATAAAATCTCTCAAGAAATTAAGTATAGATGCAATGTATATATACATCTATACATCCTAAATATAATAAAAGCTATATATTACAAGCCAACAGCCAACATCATACTCAGTGGTAAAAAGCTGAAATAATTTTTTCTAAGATCAGGAATAAGACAAGGATGCCCACTCTCACCACTTCTTTTCAATACAGTGCTGAAAGTTCCAGCCAGAGAAATTAGGCAGGAAAAACAAATATAAGGCATCTGAATTGGAGAGCAAGAAGTAAAACTGTCTCTGTTTGTAGATGGCATTATCTTATATGCAGAAAATCCTGCAGATATCACTAAAAAACTGTCAGAACTAATAAACGAATTCAGTAAAGTTTCTACATATAAAATCAACATACCAAAATAGGTTACACTTCTATACACTAATAATGAACTTTCTGGAAAGAAATTATGCATTTACAATAGATTCAAAACCAATGAAATATTTAGGAATAAATTTAAGCAAGGACGTGAAAATCTGTTACATTGAAAACTATAAGATTAAGACATCGATGAAATAAATTGATATAAATAAATGAAAAGGTACCCTATGGTCATAGATTAGAAGAATTAATATAATTAAAATGTCCATATTACCCAGAGTGAGCTGCAGATTCCTATCAATGCAATCCCTATCAAAATTCTAATGGCAATTTTCATAGAAATAAAACAATCCTAAAATTATTTGGAACCACCAAGATGCCAAATAGCCAAAGCAATATTAAGAAAGAAGAATAAAGCTAGTAAGAACACTTTCTGATTTTAAACTATATTATAAAGCTGTAGTAATCAACAAAGTATGACACTGACCTAAAAACATACACATAGACCAATGGAAGAGAATATAGAGCCCTGAAATATACCCATGCATATACGGACAACTGGTATTTAACTGGAGCTATAGGAATACACAATGGGGAAAGGGTAGCCTCTTCAATAGATGGTGTTGGAGAAATTGGATATCCACAAGCAAGAGAATAAACTAGACACTTATATCATACACAAAAATTAACTGAATGGATTAAAGATGTAAATATAATACCTGGAAACATAAAATTCCTGGAAGAAAACAGAGGGAAAAAGCTCTTGGACATTGGTGTTGGCAATTATTTTTTGGATTTGACATCAAAAGTACAGCCAACAAAATAAAAAATAAGTGAGAATAGGTCATACTAAAAGTTTCTGGAACAGTAAAGAAAACAACAAATGAAAATGCAATCTACAAAGTGAGAGAAAATCTTTGCAAACCATATATTTGATAAAAGGTTAATATTCAAAATATGTAAGGAACTCCTACAACTCACTAGTAAAAAAGCAAATAATCAAATTAAAAATGAGCAAAGAACCTGAATAGACCTTTCTCCAAAGAAGAAATACAATTGGCCAACAGGTAAGGTGAAAAGATGCTCAAAATCACTAATTATCAGGGAAACACAAATCAAAATCACAGTGACACCTCACATCTGTTAGGATGCCAATTATCAAAAAGGCAAAAGATAACAAGTGTTGGTGAGGATGTGGAGAAAAGGGAACTCTCATACACTGTTGCTAACAGTATAGAGTGATACAACCAAAAATATATTATGGAGTTTCCTCAAAAAGTTAACAAATAGAACTACTATATAATCAATCAACCCCACTTCTGAGTATATATCCAAAGGAAATAAAATAATTATCCTGAATAGATATTTTCATTTCCATATTCATTGCAGCATTATTCAAAATAGCCAAGATGTGGAATCAACCTGAATGTCTATCAAGAGATGAATGGACAAAGAAAATCTTTTATATGTATGTGAATATACATACGTGTGTGTGTGTACACGCACACGTGCACACACATGCACACACACAGTGGGATACTAGTCAGGCTTTGAAAATGAGATGCTGCCATTCGTAACAACATAGATGAATGTGGAGGACATTATGCTAAGTGAAATAATACAGACAAGTAAAGACAAATACTGATGATCTCATTTATATATGGAATCTGAAAAAAATCAAACTCATAATATTATAAAAGAGAGTAGAGTGGTGGTTATCAGGGGCTGAAGATTAGGAAGGAAGGAGAGATTGGTCAAAGGGCACATACTTTCAGTTATAAACTAAATAAGTCCTGCAGACCTAATGTATAGTACGGTGACTTTAGTTAATAATAATGTATCGTATGCTTGAAATTTGTTAAGAGAGCAGATCTCAAGTGTTTGCACCACACATACAAAAAGTGGTAACTATGTGAGAAGATGGACATGTTAATTTGCTTGATTGTGATAATCATTTCCCTATATATGTATATCAAGTCATCATGCTGTACATTTTATATACAATTTATTAGTCAATTGTACCTCAGTAAAGCTGGAAAAAAATAAAGATAATATCAGCCAGCCCACCCAGCTATTACCCAGAAGTACAGCTTCTGAAAAAATCATTAAAGTAAGGTTTCTACTAAGACAGATAGTGTTCCCAGAAAAGCCAATGTGAAGATTGAAAAACTTTAGTGTATTTATTACAAAATAAAATAAGGCAAAAATTCAATGTACAAAATAAATATTGGGCTGCTTCTTGGATATATGAAAGAAAAAAAAAACAAGTAGCAAGAACATTTATTATAATTGAGTGATATCATTCTATTAATAAAATAAGAAAAAAGATATTAAAAAAGCAATTCCATCTAAACTAGCAACAAAAAAAGTAATACACTTAGGAATAAATTTAACAGAAGAAGTGCATGACTTATCCACTTAAAAATAGATAATATCATTAAAAGAAATTAAAAACCTAATGAATGAGAGAAAAGACATACCTCATTTATGGATCAGAAGACATAGTATTATTAATATGAAGTACTAATACTTATTATAACATGGATGAACCTTGAAAACATTATACTAAGTGGAAGAATTAGTCCCTAAAGGTCACATATGGTATGATTTCATTCATATTAAATATCCAGAAAAGGTAAATCCATAGAGACATAAAGTAGATTAGTAGTTTCCCAGTGCTGGAATAAGGGGTGTGGTGTGCTAATGGGTATGTGGCTCATTTTTTGAGGTGGTGAAATGTTTTAAAACTAGATTGTGTTGCTGCCTGAACAATTCTGTGAATATACTAAAAAACACTGAATTGTACACTTTAAATGTGTAAATTCTATATTATGTTAATTATATGTCAATACAATTGTTTAAAAATGATCTCTGCTAACTCTACCCATCCAACACAGATTACTATTACTTTTTTAAAAAACTTGAATACTTTCCTGAGAGTCATTTTGACCAAGTCATTTCGGTCTTCATTTTCCCTAGGTAAAAATAACATTTATGTTGGTTTAGGTTAGGGTGTCATGATGTTTAAAGTTTCTACAACTATTAAACTTTCATGTATATATTTTTAAAAGCACTGAAGTCTACAGGTGCTGCCGAAGGTTGGAAGGCAATTTTACTAATGGGAATATATTACACTTATAAAGTGCTTTTTAAAGGAATTTCAAGTGCTCTGCTTCTATTCATTCTTAAGACCTTATGAAGTCCATAAGAGACGGGAATACAGTTAATTATCAAGCCACAGTAATAATTGAGACAATAAGTTATGTATTTATAGCACCTGTCTTCCAAAATGGTTCAATATCTTCACATAAATGAAGATAATAAATTTAATCACAGCAGCACTCTTATGATAAATAGGTGGTCTGACATAGAGGTAACATGAAAAGTGAATAGCAACTTTGGAGGGAGACCAATATGGTTGCAATCTGGCCCCATGAGTGAGGTTAGCCTGGAGAATTTTTGAAATGGAACTGGGCTGTGATATCCTGGCATAGTCACATTCTGCCAGTTACCTTAATACCACTTCAACCCTTGATATGGTATCTCCAATAGCTCCAAACCAGAGCTGATTTCAACTTCTTAGTATCTCAATTCGTACTCATTCTCCTAGGTAGCTTGGAACTAGACTATCCTCCAGAAACAGGATCTCAACTTGAAGATAACTGGTATAGCAGAGCACAGAGGCAGATATCTGTTATATAGTCCCAAGGTCAGAAACCCAAGAGGCTTGCTTGCTTGCTTTCAGTTTCACGGCGAGAAAGTTGTCAAGATGACCATTGGTTCTACTGTAAGTCCAACAGTGTGGGTGACAAAGCTTCATCAAAACCTTGGAGGGCGACCTCTGGTGATTCCACTTTCCCACATTGCCTTGGTTTTCTCAAATCTCAACTAACTAAAAGCAAGGCGAGGCAAAGTAATGCCCCAAGGGTTCTCTGGAAACACTCTCCATCATACTGTCTCAAGTTAAGTTGGCTAGAGGAGGTCTGGTATAGTATAAATAGGAATACATGGGCTTTTATAATGGTGAAGGTCTTTTATAATGGTTCCAGTCTTCTCTCAGTCGGTAGTACTACATGCTATTTCTTACTCAATTACCTTGTGAAAATTGAGGGCTCTGCAATATTTTACTTGAAATGGAATGTAAATGAGACCTGGACTAGCAGAGTTTCATAAATGTTCTAGCTACAAGTTCATATGTATAAGAAAGTTTATGTATCAAGGAAAGTATAAAGATACTTGTGCAGATTGTATCATTTCATGTCACAACATTCCTATGAAGTAGGTGTTATTAACCACATAGTGCAAATGAGGAAACTGTTACACCGAGAGGTTAAGTTACCTGCATGAAGTCACACAAGTAGAAAGTGATAGATCCTGGATTTGAATTCAGGTCTGTCCAGGCTGTAAGCCCATGCTCTAAATTGTTATGTCAGGTTGTCTTTCTTGTAAGAAGATTACAATTCATAAAACAGTTGCTAAGTTTTATTGCATTCAAAAGGTTCTTTTATAAAAAAAACAAATTTAATTTCTTTAAAAGTTCTGTCAGAAAATAGAGACTATAAAAAAGTAAAATCACAGTTAAATTATCCTTAATGGAGTGGTGGGTTTGTGAAAAGTTACAAATTATATGCTGCATTCTCAGGCTTCCTAGTAAGTCAAATAGAGTTGAAATAGTTATGGTGTATGGTAAAGTAGGAAAAAAATAGATGAATAATAAATTTCTGATGTGGAATACTGTTATTTACTAGCTATGTGATCCTAGACAAGCAATTAAAATATGGATAATATGCTTGTTTGTCCAAATCATAATGAAGATTAAATTAGATGGGGTATATGAAGTGACTGATGGTGCCTGGCACGTGGTAGGCCCTCAACAATTGGTAAATGTTATTGTTATTGCTATTGTTAAGAACAACTCTGAAGGGGTAAAGAAGTACAAAAGAGTAAGTGAATGGAAGGGGTTGGGTTGGGGAGTATCTTAATGTTATCATTCATTTTGACTTTAAACATACTTTAGTAAAGAGCAAACAGAAAGATGAGTCAATTCTCAATAAGGAATGATTATTAATGATGATGATGGAGCTCTTCTTGTGTTAGGACCAGGTGCCAGAGGGATGCTTCTTATACCATGTTATTGCTTTTCATTTTGAAGCAGGGAGTAGTAAGGTGGAGGAAGTTTAAAGAGGATGGTTCCTTAAATTGGTAAGAACACCCTGAAAGTATCTTAAATCCAGATAAACTGTAAGTATTGTGGTTGAGCACATAAGACAGTATAGCCATTAGCAAGGAAAAATGGCAGACATTTGTGTGCAGCTATTCAAATTCTCTAAAGCAGATTTTTCAAAGGGAAGATCTATGGCTTTAAGAGATGTTCTGTGGTAGGATTATACCTTACTGTTAAAGTGATTATTTGAAACACATCTAAACAATTCAATAAGTGAAACAGCAATTATACCTATTTTGTACACAGGTCTAAAGTTGCTGTAATTCTTACTCTGAATGTCTTTATAAACATTTTTTAAACTATCCAATTAATGTCTCAATTTTTTAAATTTTTTTTATGTTAGCATATTACGGGGGTACAAATGTTTAGGTTACATATATTGTCTTTGTCCCACCCGAGTCAAAGTTTAAAGTGTGTCCATCCCACAGACAATACACACGGCACCCATTAGGTGTGAATATACCCATCCTCTCCTTCCCCCTCCCATCTGCCCGACACCTGATGAATGTTACTGCTATATGTGCACTTAAATTATCAGGGAAATGCAAATCAAAACCACAATGAGATATCACTTATCTCCAGTGAGAATGGCCTTTATCAAAAAGTCCTAAAATAATAAATATTGGTGTGGATGTGGAGAGATAGGAACACTCAATGTTTCAATAAAGCATTTACTTTTAGAAAAAGCAATTGGTTTCAATGCCTCAGGTTCTGACTTCTCAGCCATCTAGAGAAATGATTGAATTGTCTGGCTATGTACCCAGGGAAGGCACCACTCATCTAGTGACATCTCTCCAAAATGCAAACAAAAACCGTTATAGGAATAATCTATGTTCAAGAGGATGTGCCTAGTCAATTTAATCCCATTTTAATGATTGGAAATGCCATGCTTCGAATAAAGCTACCATTTCCTGAACAAAATCATCTTAATGTCAGGGGAAATCTGCCATGTTATAAAAATGACTATATTCCATGGGGAAAAAGTCTCATCATTTTTAAACATGACAAAGAAAGCATGAGATTCTTCAAGGAGTTGACCCCAAGCCACTACTTTGAAGCAAAAATCTCAAATTACTTTAAAATATGAGTTAAGTGATCTGGGTCCCAAGTCTAATTTGGTATAAACCCAGGTTTTTTTTAAACTTTTATAAAATAAATTTATACATTACCTGGTAATTATTTTGGTTTTGTGATAATCTCAATTGGTTTGATGATGCAAAATGTGAAGAAAAATTACTCCGTGATGGATTTGTATTACTGTAGATTGTACTTGATGCTGTATGCAATGAGGTCCGTGGTGTCAAATGGTAGTCTCTGTTTTGATAAAGTACATTGTCTGACAAATCTCTAATATTCACCATTTGTGAATTTGGCATATTTCTTCCTGGCCCAGGCAAGGTTGTACTTTGGTTCTCAGCTCGAAGGGAACTGCCACTTTCATAAAATCTTGAATAGCTTGGTATCTGTGCTCCCATCGATGCCAATTCTTCCTCTCTGGCATATTCATCCTCAGCATCTCCAGTCTCCATTGCAATGGACAAATAAGCTCCTTCTGCTGAGATAGGCTTCTGTGGGGCATTTCCTCCCAGAATTCTCTGGGGGTAATCACTAACTGCCAATGAAAACACTTCACGGATTTCCAAATTTTGTGTTCTACAGTAAGGATCTCTAATAGTTGGCTTTTGTCCACATAGATTATGTGATGCCGGACTAGTGTATTCAGGCTTATATGGCCTTTGAATCCCAACTGGTTCAATTTTGCAAGGTCGGTGGCACACAGATGGTTTTTGAGGTACTGTCATTTCAGAAGCTTGCACCGAGGAGCTTCCATAGTTTTTCTTTGTGTGATTGAATACTGAGTTTCCAGCATTTAGCACACTTGTCTGTCTTGACAAAATAATTGTTTTTTCACCTAGGAGCAGGGAGGCATTTTTACAGTGTGCTACTTGTCTTTGGACAGGAATGTGTAACTGAAATTCAGTATCACTTTTACTGGCTGTTTTCTGTATAGGGATTTTATGTGCTTCTGTAATTTGTGTATTGGTATGTTTAGTTGTTCCTTGCCTACTTGATGAACTGGCTGGACTGTATATGCCAGTTACAATAACATCATTATTGGCAGGTGTCCAAGAAGACTGTTGGCTTGAGGGTCGAGAAATATTAACCACATTTCTGACTGTGATGTCTGGAGCTGCCAAAGAGGTACCGGAAACAGTTCCTGTTGTTGCTGTTCCTGATTCAGAATTCTTACTACTCATTTTTCTTCTCTTATTGCCAACCCAAGTCTGGAAGAATAAAAACAGTTATTATGAAAATATCTTAACAATAAATCAAGAAAAAGCAATTTCTGTGTGATATATTCTCATTTGTCATAGAACCAAAGCCTACACAAAGATAAAAGGAAAAGATACGATAAAAGAAAAAGAAACTAAAGTAATGATTAAGTACTCACACTTACTAAATATCTAGGAACTTTGAGAATGGAGTATATTATTGGTCCTCCTCAAAACCCATCCAATTAATATGTATCAAAACTTAAAAATGTTTATGTCCTATAACTTAGTAAATACAGTTGTGGTAATTTATCCAAAAATAATCACAGATGTAGACAAAGTCATATGCAATGATGTTTACCATATATTTGCTTATAATAGTGAAAAACTAGAAGCATACTAAAGGTAGGCTATTTAATATTATAAAATGCCCATAGTATTGTTAAACAAACATACATTTGCAATATTAAGGTTCAGTGACTTCTATTGTATGATTATATCATAACAAAATATTCATTAGTATAAACAGTATTGCAATATACCTTATACATGCATCTCTGTGCTGTTGGTCTGTTAGAATGTAATACTAAAAGGAAAATTTCTAGGTTCTGATATTTTTAAAGTGACCTCCAATGTATGAGTTCTGGTTTCCTCACACTCTCACCAAAGTTTGCATTACCTCTTTGTAGTTTTTACTAGTCCAGTAGTTAATAAAAGGTATATAATTGCTATTTTTATTTGAATTTCTATGGTTACAATATGACTTTGATAGAATTGCTTATCCAATACCTTTACCCATTTTTATATTGGGATGTTTGTCTTTGTAAATTGATTTGTAAGAGCAATTATCTACCAAAGATAATAACACTTTGTCAAAAGTTGCAAATATTTTTCAACTTATCATTAATTTATAGTAGTTATACTTTTTTATACTTACCAAATTTTACATAATATGTATTATTTTATAAACATAAAAAAGTTATTAATAAAAATAATACCAGTGGTTGGCATTTAGGATTTGATTACAAAATACACACTTTTATATAAGTAATTTATTATAATTATCTTAGTATTATTGCTCTGAGTCATGGTTCCTAAAATATACAATTGCAATAAGAAATATTATGCTTCATAATGTGATTACTAAACTTTATTTATATACCATGATTATTCCAAAATGCATACCATATTATAAGCTACCAAAACATATTAAACTATTAAAAATTAAACAAAATAAATGAATAAATGAAAACTTTTAAATGAACCAGTCTTGGATAAACATGGTGCAAAGTATATTTGTTTAACTTTTGTATTAATGTGTTTTTGAAGGCCATATAAATTATCCAATTTTCAGTGTTGATTGTACAAAGTATATTTATACAATGTATAATTATATACAATATTAATGTTGCTGTAAAACTGTAAATAAAAGCTTCCATGTACTGGATCCCCATTATGTGTTATTCACACATATTACTTCCTTTGCTAGATGTTTTTTTTTAATTGTATAGATGAACGAAACTGAGGTTTAGAAATAATAAGTAGCTTGTGAAAGGATATCCTGGTAGCAAGTGGCAGAGCAGAGATTCAAAGCCAATTCTACCTCACTTCAAAGCACATTCTTCTTTCACTACTGCTCATGTAGAGGTTGGAAACTCCTGCAATAGTCATCACTATTGGCCATTTTACTTTTATGATTATTATTTCTCCCGTAAAGAAAACGTTCCATAAGCTGGGATGCTTCACTTTGGTTCACCTGAGGCAGCAGGAATTTTAAATTCACTCTGATTTACTTTCATGAAACAACAGGAGTGATAACTACAAGTGGAAGGACATATGGATATAAATGTCACAGAAGACGGGAGAAAAACTAAATGGTTTAAAGTATATACTTGAGAAATATTTTTTTAAATGTAAAAAGGTGAATTTTACAAATATTCAAAATATGTTGTGTATTATGGCTTTTCAAGGAAAAAACACCTGTGGGAAGTATATTTGTATATAATTTTTACAAAAATATGTAAGGGTCCCATTAAAAATAAACTTTTAATGGGAAAGCACAGTGAATTGGTAAAATTTGAATTCAAGAACTCCTACATTTGGATGGCAGTTCTGGGCCATTTTTTTTTTAAAATAAACCCTTAATCTACTGTGTTTTCATCGCACAATACCTACCTTAACTCAGGAAATTTGAGTGATCTTAGTGCATTGCAAATTTGTGGCTTACTTACATAGTTTTATAGTTTATACATAGATATTACATGTAGTCATGTAGTTAACTAGATATTTGTATTATGTACCCATCAAAAAGTAAAATGCTGTAGAATAATATCCATGTATATATGAAACTAAGCTATCTAGAAACCTAGCAACCTCACTTGTCCAAAACACAGCCAAAACGGATGAAACAAGATCCATGTACTTCACTAATAGGATAACCTCTAACTTTAAAACCCACTTTCTCCAATTTTATACATAATTTAAACAAATTTGATATCCCAATCTACAACAAATTGGAAATAACAAAATAGAAGGGGCACTGGTGATAGGGGTTGCTGTTGGCAAGCATCCTGATAGTACTCAAACTAAGAATGTTCTCTAACATTGCTCACTAAAAGGAAGTAAGGGAAAACATAACAAAGCTGATGTGAGAAATTGCTAAATAGCAGTCTAGAGTTCTTTAACAAGGGGGAAATTAACCCCATATACCTTACCAACTTGTGAGTATTATTAGTTTATAGCATATGAATATTGATATAATAATAATAATTGATATATAATATAATCAATTATAATATAATTGTATAATAACTGATTGGTATAATCATTGATTTCCATAATGAAATGGATAATGATTGATTTCCATAATGAAATATATATTTGATTTCCATAATGAAAACCCTGAGTCAAAAAGTAAGGGTTTAATTGTTTTCCATATTCTCAATTGAAGAAAAGTAGGAAAGTATATAAGGAGAAAAGTATATAAGAAATGTTTCTTTTTAAAATGTTGAAAATAAAGAAATTTCATTGCCTGAATTTTCCTAATAACAGAATTAAATTTTACTAAAAGTTGTTCCGTATTGGATTCAAAATTTACCAATGCTTATAAGATGTAAACGATTCTCCTTCTAAATGTCTCATTGATGAGAAAAAAATGAGTCAAACAAAATCAATATGATGAGAATTGGGGATTAGGAACTAACAAAGCTATTCTACATAGGAAAAAAAAGAACAGAAAAAAAAGAGGAATTTGAGTCATCAATTCTTGGTATCCATAAAATTCTCTTTCAATTCTCTTAGAAATTCACTGTCTCTAAACCTCTTTTCCTTTTTCTCTACCTCCTTCTGTTTTCCTATACCTTTACCCCACTAAATTTATTGTTGCTTGGATGTTTTAACATTTTAAGTTTTCATTACATTGGAATCAAGTTCTTAATACAGTGTAACTTGAGTTCTTTTAAGGAAAAGACAACAAATAATACACTAAAAATAATAAGGAAAGGTCTCTTTCAAGGAGAACATATAGATCTAGCACATATAGATATAGATCTGCCAATATAAGTGGCAGGGTAGTGAAGCTGTGGAATGATGATTTTTCAAACAACTCTCTTTTCGTGAAACTGGAAAAGCTATCAAAACTGCATTGGGATTTAGATTAGGAACGCTGAATTTCTGTACAATTTATACTCTCCTGGAATGGAGATAATGAATCTGTTTTATACAATTTCTTAAAACATAACATTTTACTTGTAATCTTACATTTTAAGAATTTATATCATTCATTTCTATTGTTTCTTTTAGATTTTTACACCATCTGGAGCATAAATATAAATCTCTTTATTTTGAAACTCTCAATATTCAAGCACAATCACATAAGTTATGAGGAGAAGATTGCAGTAACAAATTGGAAATATGAAAGGTAATAGTCCACAATGCAGCTGCCTGGGAAAGCTTTTCACTTTAAGGTAATGGTAAGATAAAAGGAAGAAAAAAAAAACAGGAAATTACTGCAGAAAAAACTGAGTTAGTATTTATAAAATACAAATATCATCAACTTAAAATAGTACACACTTTTATATTACTCTTTGTAAGACAATTAAATATTTTCCAGGGAAGTTTGGTAAAGGTATTTCATATAGGGCACTTAGAGGTATAAATAGTAGATATTCTTACACAAATCTGAGCATGACGGTTGGTTTCAGCAAATAAGAAACAGATATCTTAGATATTTTCCCCTAGAATTGGTGTAATTTAATTCCCTATTTAAAAGTGAATATATCCTTTAGTCTTCAAGAAATGCATTTTCCAAAGAATTTTTCTTATCAAGAGATTTTTACTTTTAGAGTCTTTGAAGGTACAAGCAACAGCAAACTAAACTTAAAAACACATGCCTTTTCTCTTTCCCAAATTAGCCTAATGAACGCCAATGATGGGAAAGTTGCTAATCTTTGAATCACTAAGTTTTCACACCAAGAGGATTTGTAGCATGTTCAAACAGACATGAAAGGACCTATGTATTCAATAAAATCTGTGACTAGTTCTGTTAGATCTATCTCTTGCCTCCTCCCTATCACCTTCTCATTGCCTTTCACAAATGTGTAGCAGCTCTTGATTTTTATGGCTGAATAACTATGATTATCATAAAGAAAAATGTCCTCCCTTGGGCTTTCTTGTCCCTTTCACACTAACCCACTAAATTGCATGCATTTTACTTAGAAGCAGAAAGTATTCATAAAACATACTAGGTTTTCTAAAAACACAAAAATACTAAAGTTATAAATGCCTGATGAAAAATTAAAATACAATTAAAATATGCTAGGTACACAGTATTCCCTCAGTCAATGCCTGTTTTATTGATCTCAATTTGGAGGGGTATAGTTACATTAATTTGAAATTTAAAGAAAGTATAAGATCAACAATTAATCTTAAGGGTATTTATTAGTTTAAAGAACTGAGTTTTCTAAAGATATGTTTATACTGCAAAAATTTTAGTGTTTTCAAGGTAATTACAGAAACAAATACATACTAAATGATTAGCTCTATTTATCAAAAATTAGTATTGTGATACCAGGGAAATTAAGCTGTTTATAATGTTACTCACTTCATACCCTGAATAGTTTTTCTCATATTAAGCAAGTATCACTTGGAATAAAAAGCTATACATTCAAGTGCAAGACCTCAATACTTACCCTGACTACACTGAAGTCCAGTTTAGTCTCCTGTGCACACTGTAATATGAGCTGAAAGCAATTTTTACTTTGATTTGTCATTCCATTTTCATAATAACGCTGTAAAATCCTTTGTTGTTCTACAGTAAATACAGAACGTAGATTCATCTAAAAATAAAAGAAGATACTCTGAAAATTGGAATAAAAATTTGGTATGTGTAGAATTTGTACATTTTTTTTTTGATACGATTTCAGTGCTTCCAAGCTGCAAGATTTCTTTAACTGAATTAGTCCCCAATAACGGGCAATAATTTGTGTGCTAAAGGGAGACAGCTTCTCACTGAAAAAATATGTGTAATGCAAACACCTATTGAATTTGTTCAGAAAAGGTAGTAAGTTTAAAGACAAAAAAAAAAAACAGAAAAGAAAAAAGAGGAAACCACTTATCTGGTTAGTGTCAGTGCATGGAGAAAAAAGGTTCTTTCCCTCAAATAAATATTTATAACTAGTAAAGCCAGAGATGATGGTAGTCATACATGGTCAATTATCAACAGGGCCACTCACTGTTCTTTGTCAAGCAAGGCATCTGGCATATGTCTTACAGACAGAAGCTGTGCTCTGGAATAAAATGGTGCTTTTATTTTTCCTCTTTCTGAAATAAAGGGGGTCTTTTTATATATTAAAACAAAATCTCTCTTTAAAGCTTAAAAATAAACAGGAAGGTTTAGTGAGTGTGAAAATTTCTTTGCTTTAGGAAACGTAATACTAACCAAAATAATTATTTGAATAATTATAGCATGTAAGTCAAAATTCAAAATCACATGTGTTTTACTAAAAGTAAACCGTATAAAAACTATGTACCTTTTAATTAAATTGACACCGTCAGAAGCAGACAAGAAAAAAATTTTTTAGTCTTTCCTGCCCAAAAACAAAATGTTTAATAATCAAGGGAAAATAGCTCTGTGAATCTAAATATCAAAAGTCAAATCAAACTATATTTTTAAAAGGATGAATTCTAGTAGTGTACTTTGTAAAGAACCCTTGAATTTGACTAAGGCAATTTCATGTTCTTGTTAAAAGTTGTCACACTGAAATTGATAGTCCTAAACGTTAACAGATAAAAAAAAAAAAAAAAAAAAAAAACCTTTCCCAAGGAAAGTGTCTCTTCAAAATTAGGAAAACAGCAACAACAAAACACTATAAGCCAAAGCAAACAGAAAACTTTCTAGTATACACTGTATGGAAACAAACAAGTACATTGACATGGAAATAAAAAATAACTTCTCTTTTTCTGAATACCTTGAAAAATAAAGTCATCTTCTAAGGAAATGAATGACAGTCATACAGTCATCCACTGAAATTTGTTCATCTGACTTTCTTACCCACACAAGCATCTATTCCCCTATGCAATGTTAAGAGATCTCACAGGAGAAAATTAGATGTGTGAGAGGCACCAGGAAAGATTAGTTTCTCCCTGAAACATCAGAGACAAAGACCTGCGCTTTCTTTCTTTCTTTTTTTTTTTTTTTTTAATTTCAGAATATTACGGGAGTACAAACACTTCAGTTACACATATTGCCTTTGCACCACCCAAGTCAGAGCTACAAGCTTGCCCATCCCCAAGAAAGTGTGCGCTACACCCATTAGGTGTGAATTTACCCATTCCCTCCTCCCTTCTCCCAACTGCCCAACACCTGATGAATGTTACTTCCATATATGCACATAAGCATTGACCAATTAGTGCCAATTTAATGGTGAGTATATGTGGTGTTTGTTTTTCCATTCTTGTGATAATTCACATAGCAGAATGGGCTCCAGCTCCATCCAGGATAATACAAGAGGTATGAGTTTACCATTGTTTTGTATGGCCGACTAGTACTCTATGGTATACATATACCACATTTTATTAACCCACTCATGTACTGATGGGCACTTAGGTTGATTCCACATCTTTGCAACTGTGAATTGTGCTGCCATAGACATTCGAGTGCAGATGTCTCTGAGAACCCAGATATAAAACCATCCTCACACAGCCATCGGATCTTTCACAAAGCAGACAAAAACATACACTGGGGAAAAGAATCCCTATTCAATAAATGGTGCTGGGAAAATTGGATAGCCACATGTAGAAGACTGAAACAGGATCCACACCTATCACCTCTCACAAAAATCAACTCATGATGGATAACAGACTTAAACCTAAGACACGAAACCATAAGAATTTTAGAAGCAAATGTTGGAAAAACTCTTATAGATATAAGCCAAGGCAAAGAATTTATGAAGAAGACCCAAAAGCAATCACAGAATCAACAAAAATAAATAAATGGGACCTGATCACATTAAAAAACCTTCTGCACAGCCAAGGAAACGATCACTAGAGTGAACAGACAACCTACAGAATGGGAGAAAATATTTGCATGCTACATATCCAATAAAGGGCTGATAACTAGAATCTGTATAGAACTCAGGAAAATTAACAAGAAAAAATCAAATAACCCCATTAAAAAGTAGGCAAAAGACGTGAACAGAAACTTCTAAAGAAGACAGATTAATGGTCAACATACAGATGAAAAATTGCTCAACATCACTAATCATCAGGGAAATGCAAATCAAAACCACAACGAGATGTCACTTAACGCCAATGAGAATGATTTTTATCAAAAAGTCCCAAAATAACAAATGTTGGCATGGATATGGAGAGACAGGAACACTCATACACTGCTGGTGGGACTGCAAATTAGTACAACCTCTGTGGAAGGTAATATGGAGATACCTCAAAGAACTAAAAACAGAACTGCCTTTTGATCCAGCAATCCCACTAGTGGGTATTTACCCAAAGGAAAAAAAAGACCTGCACTAACTCTCTGAAGGATGTCTCATTCGAATACTCTAATGTGTAAGCCTAAACCTGACTAAATTTTCAAGGACGTTTGGACCGATGGGTAGAGACACTATCCATCAAAGTAATTTTTACTACCATGGCTGCTAGCTTTCAGAGCAATTTGGGGTTCCTTTTCCTAAATAGTTCAGCCACAATATGGAGAAGATCCATAAGATGTAGGTCAAATACCTGAAAACCTCATCCGCTGTGGATTTAGAAGCAAGGTACTTTGATAAGGGTTCTGAGGGTGGTGGTAAACTCCAACTCACTAACACATAATCAGGGTAATAATGGCTCTGATCGTCGTCTGCAGGGTTGTACATACTGCAAAAAGCCTAGAGTGCAAAATATGGGTGATCACCAAGTGTGATGATATCTACCCTAATAATGTACGAATGTTTTCCTATTGGCTGGTTACAACTGTTACACCTCTAAGTATGATATGAACCTTAAAAAGCATAGCAGGTCCTTCCTTACCAATACAGATAGCCAAATATAGGTGACTAAATACTAAACAGATTCTGGATTCTACAACTCTGACAACAGACAAGCTGTGACCTTTTTAGGTTTCCCTTAAATTCAGTAGCAACAGCAGAAAGTCCACTTTGCTCAAGAGATCTACTACTTTTCTTTCAAATTATAGGAAGTTCCTTATTTATTGTGACAACTCAACAACCCCATATGAGCTAGATAACTGTCATTATTATCATCATTCATCCTAGTTATCTTGATCTATGAAGTGGCAAGATACTGAACAACTGCACAGCCATCCTTCATAATAATTGGCAAAAAATAATCTGGAAGAGCATTTTTAAAATATTCACTTTTAAAGTTTGGTTCTTATTTATGTGGAAGATAAAATGACAAGCTATTCATTCCCTGGGAATTGAGGTCTGTTGGGTTGGGGTGGGGAGGGTGGCTGAATTAGAGGATTAAGTACTGAAGTAGTAAGTCATTTTGCCTTACTCCAAGATTTTCTAGTCTAATGCTCTTTGTATTAATATATCATATTCAGGTCTGGAATTTACCAAGTCTCTCTCAGGTTTAGGAATGTTTTAATGAGGACTCTCAGACATTGAGAAAAGATTAAATTAAGCTCAGTATGTTAGATTCAAGCAAGCTGAGCAATGAGTAAAACATTTTAGATTTGTTGCCTTAAAGTACATGAAAAAGACAGCTTTTAGAAATGCCTGCTTTCTTAGGGGTTCCAGATATCTAATGCTATATATTCACATAGAGATATTTCAGATAAATTCCTATATACTGTAATACTGTTCTTATGTATTTGATGCCATATTTAAAACCAGCTCAGTACTCTAATAATGTTCCAGCTAGTTAAAGCATTCCAAAAGTACCAAAAAAATTTACTCATACATACTCATTCTTGAAAATGTTTATTTTAAAAATAGGCTGAGTCCATAAAATCATCACCAATTCAAACACAATCTCTCCAATAGTAAAAATTTGAATTTGGGGTAAGCCATTGATGTTTTTGTCTACAAAGAGTTGAGCCAAGATTAACATGACATCTTGAACATCTATACCTTGGCCAATATATCTGTATTAACATTGTCCTTTTCATAATCATTATTATTCACTTTTAAATTTATATACAGTAAAATTCAATCCTTTTAATGTACAGTTTAATGAGTTAAGACAGATATATATAGTTATGAAACCATCACCACAATCAAGACATAGAATAGTTCCATCACTCCAAATATTTTACTTCACGCTGCCTCTTTATAATCAACCCCTCAGGCCACCCCAGCTCCTAGCACCTACTAAACTGTTCTTATAATTTTGACTTTTATGGACTACCCTATAAATGGAATCATACAATATGTAGCCTCCTGAGTCTAGCTTCCTTCACTTAGCATAGTGCATTTGAGATTAATCTGTGTTACTGTGTTTTGTCAGTAGTTTGCTCCCCTTTTCTTGAAGAGTAGTAGTCCATTGTATGAATGGACCACAGTTAAACTTCATCCATTGAAGGACGTGTGAGCTATTTCAAGTTCTTGGCTATTATGCATAAAGCTGTTAAGAACATTTGTATACAGGTTTCTGGGTGCAAGTAAGTTTTCATTTCTCATGAGTAAATACCTAGAAGTGGGGTTACTGGGTCACATGCTAAGTGCATACTTAACTGTATAGGTTGCTAAACTATTTTCAAAAGTGGCTATACAAATTTGCATTCTTTTTCTTTTTCTTTTGTTTTTTTGTTTTTTTCTTTTTGAGACAGAGTGTCAGTTTGTTGCCTGGGCTAGTGTGCAGTGGTATCATCATAGCTCACTGAACACTCAAGCTCCTGGGCTCAAGCGATCCTCCTGCATCATCCTCCTGAGTAGCTGGGACTACAGGAGCATGCCACCACACTCGGCTAATTTTTCTATTTTTTTGTGGAGACCAGGTCTCCCTCTTGCTCAGCTGGTCTCTAACTCCTGGCTTCAAGCGATTATCCTGCCTTGGCCTTCCAAAGTGCTAGGATTACAAGTGTCACCCACCATGCCTCGCTAAAATTTGCATTCTATGAACATTCAATGAAAGTTTCAGTTCCTTTACTTCCTCACCAGCATTTGTTATCATCAGTTGTTTATTTTTTTAAAATTAGCCATGCTAATAGGTGAGTAATTGTATATTATTAGTGTGGTTTTAATTTGTACTTCCCTAGTGACTAATGATGTTGAACATCTTTTAATACACTTATTTGCCATCCATATATCTTCTTTGTGGAAGCTCCTTGTTCAAATGTTTCCCAAATTTTTTAATTGGGTTGTTTACTTATTATTGATTTTTGAGGATTGATTATAAATTCTGGATACAAACTCTTTTATCAGAAATGTGATTTAAAGGCTTTCTCCCTGTCTGTGGCTCGTCTTTTTTATTAACAAGGTATTTCACAGAGAACCCTTTAATTTTTCTGAAGTCCAATTTATCACTGTTTATTTTTTTCTAATATGGATTGTGCTTTTTTTATGGATTATACTTCAATTTGGCTATTCTACATCCTTTACATTTCCCATAAGAATTTTGGAATCAGTTTGTAAATACCTACAAAAAATCCTGCTGGGATTATGACTGAAATTGTACTTAACTTATATTTCAGTTTAGAAAGAACTGGCATCTTAACAATAGTACATCTTCCTATTTAAGAATATGATATATCTCTATAATTATTTAGATCATGTCTGATTTTTTTATTATATAGTTTTCAGCATACAGATCCAGCACATATTCAATTTTGGGCAGGTTCAGTAGTATATGGTATTTGTTTTTGTAATTTCCAATTCTCTGTTGCTAGCTTATTAACATATTATACAATTGATTTTGGTACATTTACTTTGTATTATGCAACTTTGCTAAACTCACTTATTGGTTCCAGGAGTTTTTAGTTGATTGCTTGTTATTTTTTGCAAAATGATGCTGTCCACAAACAGGGAAAAGCTTATTTCTTCTTTTCCAATATGCATGTATTTTATTTCTCTATCCTGTCTTACTGCATTGGCTAGGACTTATAGTATGGTGTTTTAATAAGAGCTGAGAGAGTGGACATTCTTGCTTCATTCTTGATTTCAGAGGGAAAACATTAAGTCTTTCACAATCAAAAGTGATATTAACTGTAGGTTTTTCATACATGCCTTTTGCAAGACCAAGGAAGTTCACTTTCATTAATTTGAGTTTTTATTATTACTATTATCATTATCATGAATGGATATTGAATTTTGACAAAGATTTTTTTCCTGTATCTATTGAGATGACCGTATAGTTCTTATTCTTTAATCTCTTGATATGGTAAATTATACTTATTGATTTTCAAACATTAAACCAGGCTTCCCTTCCTAGAATAAACTTTACTAGGTTGTGAAAAATTGTTTTTTTTTTTTATTTTTGAGACAGAGTTTCATTCTATCACCCAGGACAGAATGCAGTGGTGTCATCATAGTTCACTACAAGCTCAAGCTCCTGGGCTCAAGCAATCCTCCTGCCTCAGCCTCCTGAGTAGCTGGGACTACAAATGCGTGCCAAAATGCTCAGCTAATTTTTTCTATTTTTGTAAAGGTGGGGTCTCACTCTTGATCAGCTGGTCTGTAACTCCTGACCTCAAACAATCCTCCTGCCTGGGCCTTCCAAAGTGCTAGGATTATAGGTGGAAGCCACCATGCCTAGCCTGTTCTTTTATATATCATTTGATTTCATTTGCAAATACTTTGTTGAGAATTTTTCAGTCTATTTTTGTGAGGGATATTAGTCTGTGGTTTTCTTTTCTTGTACTGTATTTGGTTTTGGACTTTATCAGTATTAGAGTAATGACTTAGGAAGTATTCCTTCTGTTTATATATTCTAGAAGAGATCATATAGAATTACTATTATTTTTTCATTAAATCTGCATTAGAAATCACCAATGAAGTTATCTGAGCTTGGAGTTGAAAAGTGTTAAACTACAAATTACATTTCTGTATTATTCAGATTATCTATGTCTTCTTGAGTGAATTTTGGTAGTTTGGTTCTTTCAAGAATTCCCTCTATTTTATCTAGGCTGTTGAATTCAAAGGTGCAAAGTTTCTTATCAATATCTCCTTATTAGTCTTTTAATATCTGTAAGGTCTGTGGTGATGTATCTTTTTCTTCTTGACATTGGCAATCTCTTTCTTCTTATCTGTCAGCTAGGCAAGAGGTTTATCCCTTTTATTGATAATCTAAAAAAAACTAGGTTTTAGGGAGACTCCCAAGATGACACTAGTGGGCTTCATCTGAGAGATGGATGGATGTTTTAACATATGCAAATTTATAAATTTTATTCACCATATAAATAGAAGCAAAAACAAGTACCTTATGACCCTAACAATAGATGCAGAAAAAGCATTTGACAAAACCCAGCACCCTTTTATGATAAGAATGTTTAACAAAATAGGCATAGATGGGTCTCACCTCAAAATTATAAAAGCCATGTATGACAAACCTACTGTCAACATTGTATTGAGTGGGGAAGAATTTAAAGCATTCCCCCACTTAGAATGTAAACCAGACAAGGTTGCCCACTATCAACATGTCTATTTAACATAGTGCTGGAAATCCCAGCCAGAACAAGAGAAGAAAATCAAGGGTATCCAAATGGGGGCAAAAGAGGTCAAACTATCACTCTTTTGTGATGATATGATCTTATATCTAGAAAACTCCAAAGATTCTACCAAGAAACTGCTGGAATTGATAAATAAATTGAGCAAAGTCTCAGGTTACAAAATCAATGTACACAAATCAGTATCATTCATATATGCCAACAACATTCAAACTGTAAGTCAAATCAAAGACTCAATACCTTTCACACTAGGAATAAAGAAAATATAGTACATAGGAACATATTTAACTGAGGAGGTGAAAGGCCTCTACAGGGAGGAATAATCAAAACCACAATGAGATATCACTTATCTCCAGTGAGAATGGCCTTTATTAAAAAGTCCCAAAACAGCCGGGTGTGGGGGCTCATGCCTGTAATTCTAGCTCTCCGGGAGGCTGAGGTGGGAGGATAGCTCAAGGTCAGGAGTTCGAAACCAGCCTGAGCAAGAGTGAGACCCCGTCTCTACTAAAAATAGAAAGAAATTAATTGGCCAACTAAAAATATATAGAAAAAAATTAGCTGGGCATGGTGGCGCATGCCTGTAGTCCCAGCTACTCAGGAGGCTGAGGCAGGAGGATAGCTTGAACCCAGGAGTTTGAGGTTGCTGTGAGCTAGGGTGATGCCATGGCACTCTACCCTGGGCAACAGAGTGAGACTCTGTCTCAAAAAAAAAAAAAAGTCCCAAAACAATAAATGTTGGCATGGATGTGGAGACATGGGAGCATTCATACACTGCTGGTGGGACTGAAAACTAATGCAACCTCTGTGGAAAGCAATATGGAGATACCTTAAAGCAATACCTGTAGATCTACCGTTTGATTCAGCAATCCCATTACTGGGCATCTACCCAAAAGAACAAAAGACACTCTATAAAAATACATATGCACTTGAATGTTTTTAGCAGCAAAATTCACAATTGCAAAGTTGTGGAAAAAACTCAAGTGCCCATCAATACATGAGTGGATTAATAAAATGTGGTATATGTATACCACAGAGTACTATTCAATGGTAATATAGCACCTCTTATATTTTCCTGGATAGAGCTGGAACCCATTCTCCTAAGTGAACTATGGCAAGAATGGAAAAATAAGCACCACATGTACTCACCAGCAAATTGGTATTAACTGATCAGCACCTAAGTGGACATACACAAATAACATTTATCGGGCGTCAGGCAGATGGGAGGGTGGAGGAGGGGATGGGTATATACATACATAATGAGTGCGATGTGCACCATCTGGGGAATGAACACGCTTGAAGCTCTGTCTCCGGGGAGAAAGAGGGGGAAGGGCAATGAACGTAACCTAAACATTTGTACCCCCATAATATGCTGAAACAAAAAAAATTATTCATCTTTGCCAACTACATAAAATCTAAAGATACATGCAAAGTGACATAAACAGAAATTGCAAGTCAATTTTATGTATACATCCTCATATAAATATATGAAAATATATACATCTAAAGGGACATATACATATATACCTTCAACCCTAACGATGAAATTCTAGAGAGTTAATGTTTCCACCAAAAAAAAAAAAAGCAATAGCAAGTAGATATCCTGGATCCCAGAATGTTTCATCAATGATAATAATTTATTAACTTTCCATTAAACTTGCTTTTATCATGTGTTAATATGCTAAAATAATAAATACCTATAAACTATAAATAATTTATATACTCAGATGTCAAAATTCACATTATAAAAGTAAAAATATCAATTTCAAGTAATCAGTTGGAAGACAGAAACATAAACATGGTCTAAACTGGACAACTGATTTCCTTGTGTCTTTAGCTGTTTTTCTACATTCCTACATGCATACACCCAGACAGAATATATGACAATTAATGATCAGTGATATAGAGCATCTTCTGATAAGCTAAATAGTACCTTGATCCATACATATTTGTTGAGTAAATTGTGTTTCTTTTTACATATCTAGTCATAAATAAATTGTGCAAGTAATTCACTTCTACCTTTCACTAGACAAAGTATTTGCATTCCCAGAAGCATTGACTGCTAACATTTCACAATCTTGCAATTCATGATTTAGGTTAATATCTTTAAAATATAGGTTGTATTTTAATTTACTAATGAGGGAAGAAGCAGTATAAAATTTTCCATAGCCACACATTGAAAAAGTGATTGCACATAAATTGTTCATTATATCAAAATAATGTATATGTCCCTTGGATTTCAATATATTGAAAATTTATCCTTATTAATTCTCTCTCAACTTTTTTTTAATCTTTCACATAACTCCACTCTATCTCTTCTTCCTCTCACCTCACTCTTAGAAAGAATTTTGATTGGTGGTTAAAATTTGTTTTAAAAGGTTAAACCCGTATTTCTTCACTTAGATTAGACATTTTTTTAGTGTTTCCTGAATCAGATTTGCATAGCATATGTTAAGAATTAAGGGGAGTTTTGCTTAGAAGCAAACAGATGGACTATCCAATTTTTTAATACTTCCCATTCCTGATTTTACATCAATCTACAAAAATCTTAGCAGAAAAAAAGTTTAAGTACATACCTATTCTTTAGGGGTTAGAAGAAGATCTCTCAAAGCACACCATCTACTGGTAAGTAGATAACATTATGGAAACAATATACAAACACACATTTAATCAATCAAATAGTGAAAGCAAAAATTTATCCCTACAAAGAAAAGGGAACCCTTGTACACTATTGGTGGTATTATAAATTAGTATAGCCATTATGGAAAATAGTATAGAGGTTCCTCAAAAATTAAAAATAGAACTACCTACCACATAATCCAGCAATCCCAGTTCTGGGTATATAGCCAAAGGAAGTGAAATCAGTATGTTGAAGAGATTTCTGCACTCCCATGTTTATTGTAGCAGTATTCACAATAGCCAAGACATGAAATTAATCTACATATCCATCAACAGATGAATGGATAAATAAAATGTGATATATATATATATATATATATATACACACACACACACACACACACAATGGAACACTATTCGGCCTTAACAAAGAAGGAAATCTTGTCATTTGCAACAACATGGATGAACTTTGATGACATATTAAGTGAAATAAGTCAGAAATAGAAAGACAAATACTGTATGTGGAATCTATAAATGTCAAATTCATAGAAGCAGAGAGTAGAATCATGGTGGCTGGGGGTGAGGTGGGGGATTAGGTAGATGTTGGTCAGGTGACACAAAATTTAGTAAGACAAGAGGAATAAGTTTAAGAGATCTATTGTGACTATAGTTGACAACAATGTATTGTACATTTGAAAATTGCTAAGAGTAGATTCTAAATGTCTTCATCTCAAAAAATAAATATGTAGATAATATGTATGTTAATTAGCTTGATTTAGCCATTCCACAATGTGTATACATATATCAAGACATCATGTTGTGCAATGTAAATATATAATTTGTTTTTGTTAATTAAAAATAAAAAAATAAAAAAATTATCCCTATAAATACTTGTAATAGACTAAGAAAATGCTTAATGACTTAAAAGCTTTATAGAATATAACCCCAAATCTGATAGCCATAGGTAAAGCCCCTTCTTTAGTCTTTCTTTGAAAAATAAAAACAAAAACAAAAGAAAAATCTTTCCTAGACCAGCAAAATCCATCTTTGGATCTTTGTTTGAGATACTTTGCTTTAAGATATTCAATTCTTATTCCATTAAATGTCTTTCAATTGTGATTTATGACTATACAAGATAAGTTTTATCTTCATACCTGGTGAAAAGGCTTTGTGTGTGAGTATGCATATGCATAATTGTGGGGTTTTCTTTTTAAGATTATTAGTTAGATAAAAACCTCAAATTTAAAAATTGTCATAAAACTTGAAGACCTCTGAAAATATGTCCTTGAATTCCTAAGGGTCTGCAGACCTCAGTTTGAGAGATGCTGCCCTATGTGGCATTAAGATAGAAAGCACATGTTATTGGCAAATCATAGGCATATGTATGTTTGAAGAATAGGGTTATCATTAACTCCTGATGTTTTTTTGGCACTATATTTCTCCTGCCTAGTCATATTTCTCATGTGGCTATGAGACATAAAGGGAGAGATTGTTATACAACTAACATGCTTCTGGGTCTTTTGTTACAATTATATACCTTGGCGGTAATCAGACCAAATCTGAATGTATGAAATATGTCATCCAGAGTCTAGTGTACATTGTAAGTTATTTAATGTCTAAATCACTTTGTTCAATATCTACCGTATTATAGAACACAAATTCACTAAATAAGTATTTTTTGAGGATGATAATACTTAAATATCAACTAAAGGACAATGTTGACTATATTAGTTTGCTAGGACTGCTGTAACAAAGTATCAAAATCTAGGTGGCTTAAACAACAGAAATGTTTTATATCACAGTTCTAAAGGCTGGCAGTCTGAAATCAAGGTGTTGGTAGAGTTAGTTTCTCCTGAGGACTGTGAGGGAAGGCTCTATTTCAGGCCTTTCTCCCTGACTTGTAGATAGCCACCTTCATGTTTACATAGCATGCTCCCTATATGTATGCCTGTATCCAAAAGTCCCTCTTTTATGAGGACACCAGTCATATTGGATTAGGGCCCCACCCTAGTCCAGTATGGCTTAATCTGAATTTAACTAAATTACATAGGCAACTACCTTATTTCCAAATAATGTCACATTCTGAGAAACTAGAGTTCAGGACTTCAACATATAGATTTTTTAGAGGGGGACACAATTCAACTCATAACACTAATTGATATTTCAGTAACAAGATTAGAGGCTGACTTCCACTGTGATCTAAAAAGGCCATCGATTCTTGTGGTAGGCAGAAAATGACACTCCCCAAGATGTCTATGTCCTAATTCTTGGGACCTCTGAATATTTTAGGTTACATGGAAAAAGAGAATTAAAGTTGCTAATCAGTTGACCTTAAAATAAGGAGATTATCCTAGATTATTTGAGTAGGTTCAATGCAATCACAAGGCTCCTTAAATGTGGAGGATGAAGGCAGACGAGTTCATATCATAGTGATGCAACGTGCAAAAGATTTTAGCAGCCACTACTAGCTTTGAAGATGGAATCAGGCCATGAACCAAATAATGTGGTTATTTGGTTTAGAAGTTGGAAAAGGCAAGAAAATGGAATCTTCCCTAGAGCCGCCAGAAAGGAAAACCCAAATGACATCTTGATTTTAACTCAGTGAGACCCATTTCAGATTTCTGACTTCCAGAATCATAATATAATAAATTTGTGTTGTTTTAAGCCACTAAGTTTATGGTAATTTGTTACAGCAGCAAATAGAAAACATATAGTTCCCATCGAACGTGTTGATTTTTTTCTATAACACTCTGTTGGCAAGCCAAGTAATTAGGATAAATACCATTTCAATGGTGAAGCCAATGTTATCACCAAAATAAGTGGATACACTCATTCTTAACAATTTTAGCTATCATACAGGTGAAGCTATTTTCTCAATAAGACAATGTTGACTCCAGAGTGGAGCAAAGCTGATCTCTATTAGTCAGAGAATGGAAAATACTTTGATTACATATTTCTTTACACATGTGAAAACAGGCAAAAGAAAATTTAGTTGTTTTTTTCTATAACCACCGGCTCTTTAAAAGTCTTTGTTGTACAAGAATTCAGATTTTACTTTATATATGTGCTTCTTAGACTTTAATGTGCATATGGAACACCTAGGGATCGTGTTAAAATTCAGATTCTGATTCAGTATGTCTAGGGTTGGGCCAGAGATTTTGCAGTTTCTAAGCAGCTCCCAGGTGATGCCTATGTTGCCACTCTATGGATCACACTTTCAGTAGCAAGAATTTAATAGATATAGATTTACCAATCCCTACCAAAAATGTAAATTGACTGCATATTGCAATTAATACTGAATTCAAAAAGTCTCTTTCTATGTTAATATTACTAGGTGGTGGGAAAAATACCTCAAACTAATTTTCAACATCTTTTAATGATTTATTGATGACAAAAGTCAGCCTATAGGTTCTAAATAGTGTCAGACTGGTTACTTTAATAACTAACATACATATTCAAAGATAAGTTCATTTGGTTTTACTGTTGTCTTAGAATAGTAAAGATGAGTCAAGCCTGAGCATTCAAATACCTAATGCAATACTTACACTAATGGAGAATATATTTCTTCTTCCACATTTTATGATGCCCTGGGTCTCTTCCAATTGTTGCTCTGTTGAGGAGATTTCAACACAACAAATGACTGGTCTATGAAAGGGCAAAGCTATTTGGAAAATGGGTCTCAGACAATTAACTTCTTAAATGGCACAGCTATTCCATCCATAAAACACACAATAGATAGATCAAGCTAACCAAATAAGAAAGTATTAAAGTAATAAATTAGTGTGGTATAAAACTTATATAATCTTATAAGCTATTCTTTCATAATATCCAATGAAGAAGTGTTTTCATCATTGGTTGGTTTGACAGTAGGAAAGAACATGGTTCTACATGCCTTCTGCCAGTGAAGCCATTTGAGGTCAAAACAATGACCCCTTTCTGCTAAACCTTAGCCTTTATATAAAAAAGTCATCTCCACTGAGAGAAAAAGGAAAATGCCATAGGTATTAGAGGTTCAGAAAGAGAGACAAGTTTGGGGGAAATAAATCTTTATAGATATAGATGCAAATTCAAAATAACAATAAAAGGCCTCACTCTAGCTCCCTAACCTATAACCTAGTAGCCTAGAAGTTAAGCTTGCAGCATCTAGAATGACACTTGCCTTCATGTCCTTCCTCTGCCATTTACAAGTTCAATGACCTTGTACAAGCACCATACACAAACACTTGTCTCCATGAGAAAAATGCCCACCCGGGATATGTAAGCCACATGTTTGCATGCCTGTTTTAACAATCCTAAAATAAATTGTTCCCAACACCAAGGGAAGAGAGAGTAAGGAGATGTTTTCTTGAAATTTTTGCCACTGTGAAAAAATAACATGTTTAAAGATTCTAAGGATCAACCCAGTTGGACATAAGTCTGGTTTTAAAACAACAGGAGACCAATAAGGTAGGAGAGGTGCTGTTACAGATTTCTTTACAGAAGGCAGATGAAAAGTGTGTCACTTAATTGATTGACAGTACAATCTCATGTACCTAGATCTCTGGTTTAATCCAGGCAATTTTGCCACTAGTTGGCACAAGGATGACTCTATTTGCACAGACAAGTTTCAACTTACTGTCTTAAAATTTTATGCAGACTGGAAAAGTCTCAGGATGTCAGTGACAATTTCTGCATATGCTAACTTCTCTAGCTCCCTTCTTATGCAGAATATATCTCTGTAGGATTATCATTGTTTACTTCCAAACCAGTATGCCCTGATATAGGGTACTCAAAGCAAGCATATTAAGACATCAACAATTTCAGTTAGAGCTCACTGACTCCACTGTAAAATCAAAATCAACAATTCAAATATTTTTATCTAGTTGGGAATTATACTATACAAAAATATAATTCCCTATGGAAGTACAATAAAAATTTAAAAGCAGAATGAATTATATGCTTTAAAATATATATTTTATACAAAGTTTCATGCCATCTTTTTCAATGAAAACTGAGAAACTGTGTTTTTAAAAATACTTAAAATCGATGCAAGTATACACCATTTGGTCAAGCTTAAACATCACTGACTTCGTAGAAGTGGTATGGTGTTCATGGGAAACACCCCCCACCACACATACACACACACATTGGGCGATGACTCCAGAGATTTAGATCCTAGCCAAAGCTCTGCCAAAAATTCATTACATAGCCTTGGTCAAGCAGAGTTTGATGATTACAAGTCAAACAGACCTACATTTGTATCCCAATTGTGACATTTAGTAGCTATATGGTCCTGGGAAAGTTAACTGCTTTCAATATCCCTTTTGTTGTTTGTAAAATGGGATATAATACTAGAAACTAATTCACAGGGATGTTGTGAGGTTTAAATGTGCTAACATATAATATTTTTAGCACAATGCCTGGCACTAAGTGCTTAATAAATATTAAAGTTCACTAACACTGGTAAGGTACTTCACTTCTCTGAGTATCAGATTCCTCATTTGTAAAATAAAGAGATGACTTATCATTTGAATATCCCTTCCAGATCAATCTCTACAACTTAAATGAGAAAACCCAATGGTAGTCTCTCATTCAGATAAGAATTATGAAATAAATCTTAAAACAAAAACACCGCACTCTCCTTTTTTCATATTTTATTTTAGGCCCTCTAAAATTAACAGTGACCTATGCACCACATTCTAACCAAAGTTGCCTAACTTTGAACAGTTTTCTCTATTGGTCTACATGTAAATGTCTAGGAAGTCTCAATTACTATGAAAGCGGGCTACAATCTAAAACAGTTTTGAGGGGATTCACACAATGTAGGTAACAAGAAAAAGGTCAAAGAAAAATGATTTTCCCTTATACTAAATAACATTCATAGTTTACTTACAACAATCTATAACAATGATTTTTAAATTTATATGTTATAATGCCCCACTGGAGTGCTTTTTAATCCATGCTTCTAAACAGAAAATCTTTATGTGATATTGGGATGGTGCCTCAAAGTGAGGCAGCAGCCAAAGCAAAATCTGTAAAAAGCCTCTATATTAAACCACGATCACGCTGTCATTCAAATAAAACTTGAGCTCCGTGGAGCAATGAAGTTTGAAGCCCAAAGAGAAGGAAAATGACTACCAATATATTATATAATAGCAATCATGGCAACCATCACAATGATCAGCTCTGATTGAAGAGATGTAAAAACCAAAATTATCAGGGATAGTCAATGTAAAAGTGATTAAATATATAAAGCAATAAAAAGTAATCAGTAGATTTTAAAAGACATATGATGCAGTTTCACCAAAAATAAGCATAGAAAAATGGAATACATCTTAATTTAGCATTTTTCCAACTGAGAAAATTGCAGACAGTACTCCTTCTGGGATAATGTTCCCTTGGACACGTTTATGAAAACATGATGTATTTGGAGGCTACCCACTACATAGAGGGCTCCGTAATGCCTTTTCTCTGACTTATACTCAGGTTTATTTAGTCACTATAGGGTCCCTTGCCTGACTAATGATTAATAAGTTTTTACATTTCACATGTGTACAGTAACAATATCACTTCATTTCCCAGAAGATTGTTTTCTAGGGGAAAAAAAGAATGTATGTAGCTACAGCTATTTTAATTAGTCAGTCAGGTGCTGTAGACAGATGATAAAGAAGTAGATAGCATGGTCCCAACCCTTAAGGTGGGGTTTAAAAATCCCCTGAGAAGTCCAGTCTAACACATACACACACACACACACACAAACACACACACACCCCAAATAAAAAGAAACTAAAAAAAAAAATTTAATATGAACCAGGCTACAAGAAAATGACAAATACAAGAATTAATGTGGGAATTCTAGCAAAAGTGAGCTAACAGTTGGGACAGACTTGAAAGGCACTTATGGAGAGGTATAACTTGAGTTAAGCTTCCAACATGGGTAATACTTGTATTATGTGGTAGAGAGGGCATCCTAGGTGAAGGGGATGGCAGTGACGTGAGAAGGGTAAGGAGGTAGGTTGTTCAGGGAACGTCAAGGAGAGTTGTGCATTGAATAATAAAGTAAAATAAGGTTCCTATGGTACAATGAGGCTAGATTATACAGTTCTTTGAAATCCGTATGGAATCGGTCTTGGAACATGAAAATAGTGAGCCAAGAATATTCTGGTAAAAGAAAATGACTTGATGAAAGAAGTGTTAACAGACTATTAGTTTCATGGGATAAATTAAGGATTTGGGGTGTAGGTGAAGACTGGCTAGGAAGCTTCTGTTGTGATTAGATTGGTGATGATGACAGTTTAGATTATAGAATAAGGGAGGAAATATGTGAGAGGGCTTTCAAAAGAAAATTCATCAGGACTTGGTAATCCCTTAGCCACAAGAAATGGAGAAAAATCCAGATTCTTCCATAAAATAGATCATATCCATCATTAGATGGTGGAGGGCAATTAATAATACTACTGTACAATTTTTCCACCGAGGACAGACAGGCATGTTTTTCCTCACAACTGCTGAGTAATATAATCCTTCACAATAAAATGATGATGGAGAGGGTCCCTCAAAATAGTATTTGACTACAGTGGTTCTAGCACAGGCACAGAGGGAGAAGAAAGAAGGCCTCAGCACCAAACCTGGAATCAGGACTAAAGATTTATAAGATACTATTTTAAGAAAACAAAAAGGAAAAAAGAAAGAAAGAAAGAAAAATTTCTCATTCTGAGTCTCCACAATGGATCTCACTCCATCTCCAAAGAGTTCAAGGTTCAAAATCACCGTCACCCCACATCAGAGTTCCTCTAAGATTAACAGTTAGATTCATTTGCATAATTAGTGTTTACTTTTTTCTCCAAACACAAATGTTTCTTATCTGAGAAATTTCTATCCCACAAATTCATTTCTGCGTATTTTCCAATACTCCACATCTAATATCTATGGATTAAGAAATTGCCATCTCAAATTGATCAGGCCCATTTTGGGCTTGGGTATACTCAGTAGGCCAGATTGAAAGTAACTGGCAGAAAGCCCCCTCCACCAACTGGTGCTTGAAACATCACAAGGCCAACACCCCCAAGCCTTCCCACATTCAGCATAGAAAAGGGCTCAACCCCACCCCCTCCAGTAAAACGGAAAAAGCGCCTGCGCAGGCTCCAGGCGGATTCTCGCTGTGAACCACCCTCCTCAAGGTGCTAATGCGCAGGCGCAGCGCCCTCGGTGCGTTTGAGTAGGGTTGTGAGAATCTGTCCAGTGAAATCTAGAAGTGGTAGAATTCAACCCCCTCCTTTCTTTGGAGGCAAAAGTGCCACTTCTTTTTACTACCGTGCCAGAAGCGCGCCCCAAACATCGCCCTCTCTCGGAGTAAGTTTCTTCGTTCTCTGGCAATGCCTACTGTATCATTTCTAACCTTACGCTGAGCTCATTTCTAAGCTTACGCTGCTGCCAGCCTTTGCTCGGAGGGTAGAGGCAGTTAGCTCCGAAGAAGCCGCACCAGTTTGTTGGCTGCCTGTTTAGGCCACAGAACCTACGGGCCCCCCACTGGGCAAAGCATTATCCCGGTGCGTTGCCCGCCCTGCTTCGCCCTTCATACCCACCCAGGTTAGGTGCTTACCTCGGGCGTGGTGCGGTCACGGAAGGGATTAGAGGAACCCAAATAGGCCACTGCTGGGAGAGGCGGATTCAGCGAGATTTTTCCTGGGTCTCCACTGCCGCCTCAGACAATGAAATCAGCGTGTCCGATCATCAATTCTCATCATGATCGTGACGTCACAAAAGACAGCGGCCAATGGGAGCCCGAGATCAGCTCCGGACAGTCCCTGGCCTCAGCCCAGAACCCTAGAGTAGGGAGGGGAAAGGAGAGATGGCTGCCTGCAATTGGGCTGCCTCTTCCCCCGCACTTATCAGCTGCATCTATGCCCAGGCCTTTCTGTACCTCTCCCTCCCCGAATAGCTGTGAACACCCATCATCCCTATGACTATAGTAGTTAGTTACATGCCAGCCGTTTGAGCAGGTGCTGCTTGGTCTTCCAATTTGAGATTAGCTGCCAAAACCAAATGATAGCAAAAGAACATAGATCTTCTTTTGTGATCAGTGTTCAATTGACAGGTATATATTCAGTTTTACTAAAATCAAGAAGGTGTCCGTTGAGCCTTTAGAAGTTTTCAATACAAGTAAGTGTGCTGTTATATGTGACTGGTTGACTGTGGTGACTGAGGTAAGAAGCTATGGGTTCCATTCACCTGACCTCAGTCTCTCTTCTTCCAGAAATTACTTGGGTGATCTCCATTACACCATTACATCAAAAACATCAAGCCACATGCCACATCACTTAACACACTTAATATACTCCTCAAATTTGCTGGATGCCACCAAAAGCCCTAGGGCAGGAGACCTCAATCCTCTACAGTCAATGATCTACAGAGAAACTTAGGTGATTTTTAAAAACAAAAGTGACATCATGCCCAGCTCTAGACTGTCCAATGGTTTCCATTCACATGTACTACAAAATGTGAATTGCTTACCATATCCTCAAGGCCCTAAATGATCTGGCTTTTGCCATCTTTCTCACCTCATCTCCTGCTACTCAGCCACTAACTCACTTTCTAATCATACACTTCTCTCCATTCTCAAATGAGTCAAACTAACGCCCACACCAGTGACCTTGTACTGTTGTGCACTCTGATCTTTGTATGACTTACCCCATCACTTGATTAAAATCTCTGCTCAAAGGCAATGTCTTTAAAGAGGTGTTCCCTATTTAAAACTGTGGTCTTCTTAATGCTCCCTATAACCTCTTTCCTGTTTCATTTTTCTTCATAGCACTTATTCTTATCACTCATACTCCAGATTTTTAGTTATTGCAAATATAAGATCCCCTAGGGCAGAGCTTTTGTTTGTTTCTTTTATTATTATATCCCTGGCATCAAGAGGAGTTCTGGACACAAAGTAGACAAATCAGTAAGTATTTCTTGAATGGATGACTGAAAGCAAATTTTTCAAAGTCATAAACTTGCATTTTCCATTAGATTGGGATAGGCTGGAGTGAGGGACACCAGTTACATAATTGTACTGGTAATCCAGCTCTTAGATGACTTGGTACTATATCAGGGAGTTAAGAATAGGAATGAACAGAAATGATGGAATCTGAGACATTTCAGATAAGGAATGACAAGGGTGAAAGTGGAAGATTCCAAGATGCCCTACTGGTGATGAATTATCATATTCATTAAGTACCTAATGTGTACCTGGAACTGTGATATGAGATAAAAAGAGCAAGGTCCCTAACCTTGAAGACTTTATAGTCCAAAGACAAATGAAACCAGAGTGCAAAAAGGAGGCAATTTAATTCATCCAGTAGTTCATTCATCTTTTCCCCCACAGTCTATATCCAAGCCATCAGTAAATTTTACGCCTGTACCTCCAAAATATGCCCCAAATCTAAGCAAAAGCATCTTACATGGTTTTGCATCTTCCATTATTGTTCTTCTTCAATATTTTCTCTTAATCACTCAAAATATTCTTTAAGAAGTTTGAATCAGATAATATCACTATCTAGCTTAGAGTTCTAAGAATGCTTCCCATTACATTAATAATAATTAACAGCTAATAAATGATATAGAATAAAAAAATAAAGTTCAAAGTTATGGCTTTTGCTCACTACTTGTTCCTGCCCTGTTTGTCTGTCTGTCTCTCTCTTTATGGAAAGCCTGTTTCCTCTTCAGAGACTTTACACTTGCTATGCCTTTTTGGAAAACTCTTCCCCCAGATCTTCACATAGCACACTTCACATCACTCAGGCTGTGTGCTAAAGTATTATCTTCTCAGATGTGTCTTCATGGACTAATCTATTTAAAATAACACCTCTAAATCACTATCTTCTGTATCTTCTTACTGTGCTTTATTTTCCTCATATCACTATGGAAAATTACATTATTTGTTTGGTTACTTGTTTATTTTGCCTTTCCCCACTAGAATGTAAAGTTCAAGGGGGCAGAGACTTACCTCTGTATTTACTATTATATACCTAGCACCTAGAACTGTACCTGGCACATAATAAGCACTCAATTAGTCTTTGCGAATGAATGGATGTAGAAAAGCATAGATCATGGGGTCCAGGCTAGATATTCAGAGATAGGTATTCAAAGATGTTTCCAATATATGACTTAAGTAACTGTACCTGTCCTGTTTACAGTATATCAATTAAAGACATGATTATTGAACTTGTAGGTGAAAATATCAAGGTAGAATAATTAAAGCATGGATATTAACCAAGATTTCAAATATCTCAAAAGATTCAACATACAAATGCAGCAAGATGAAGTTTGACAGGGCAAAACTGTAAGTCTTGCTTTTAGGTTTACAAAAATCAGTTGCACAAGTACAGAATGGGCAATAAATAAGTTGGAAAAAGTTCATTTAAGAATTTTATAAATTCAATATAAGTTGGTATAACATAGCTGTTAAGCAAGATAATTTACACTTAAACTATAATACATTGATAAAAAGTTAGCATCTGAATCAAGAGAGTTTAAGAGTTCTACTAGTCTATACCCTAGTCAGACCACACTGTTCTGTTTATTACCCTTATTTTGGAAAAAATATTCACACATAGCTACATAGAGAGAAGAGAAACCAGGAATGATGAGGCATCCACAAAATATAAGATATGAGGCAAGGCTCCAGTTAGTGATTATGCTTAGCTGAAGGAGATGACCTTGTGAAGATATAACTATGTTCAAATATTTGAAAAGCTGCTGAGGCAAAGACAGATGTGACTTACTGTATGGTTCTCTAGAATGGGCAGAACCACCCCCCCACACACACACCTCAAAAAAGATAACTGATAGGGAGATAAGTAGCAGCTTAAAATTCAAGTGTTCAAAAATGATAGGGAATCTTTTGTAAACACAAAAGGCATCAATCACTGTGAATGTTCAAATATAATGACCATCAATTAGGAATGCAGGTTTATCTATATTGAGTGATTGCAAAAGTTCATTTCGTCATGGAGTTTACTAATTTTTTGGATCATGTCAGATGGGAAGTGGGAAAATTTCTTAAGGGAAAAGATGACTTTGGTCTTTTGGGATTTGGTTTGATGGAGCTGAATGGGAGGAAACTTCTAGGTTGGGATACCACTAATGAAAGACAGTCAAGTTACTGTTCCCGATTCCTCCTATCTTCATTAAGTTGAATATAAATAAAGCATTTCACAGTGCATTTTGAATAAGCATGGAACTGCGTAACCCAAAGAAGGTGCTCCCAACTTTCATTTTTTCCTGTTTAATTTTTCTCATTAATAAGGAATTCATTTTCAAGTTAATTTTAACCAAGTTAACCATTTATTGATATATATGAGACCTGCTTAGATAAACCCAGAACATTATTATAACATTGGATTACTAGATTTATAAAACTAACTTCCAATCTATTTAAAATTAGGCTAATTTCTCTGGTAAAACTGATTTTTATTAACCTGATGCTCTGTTTTGTTTGTGGATTATTAAGGCTCTTTTCTTCACTTTCACTTTTATCCTGTCCATTTTTTTTTCACTTTTTAAAAATTTTTAATTATTATGGATACATGATAGTTGTATGTCTCTGTGGGCTACATGTGTTGTATACCTATATCCTGCCTACTTTTTAGGGATTTTGCAGCTGATTAACATCTTCATTCAAAGTTGTGCACCAAAAAGTTGATGAGAAAACTAAAACCAAGTATTGTCTCTTTAAATGCTCCTGATTCAAAGCATGAGAGAAATAATTTTAAGATGAAAATGCAATGTTAAATTTACAGGTTCTCAGTGGATTTCAACTATTCATGACAGCCCTGAACTTAGTATTTTAGCTAGTTAAAAAGATGCTATGTTAAAGAACTTTCTTCATCTTAGTTTGGCCAAGTTAGAGTAAACTCCTTGGTGGAAAACCCCCTCTAATCATTAGTATATACTCTCCTACTCTAATGATTCTATAAATGACCTCTGCAGAACATTAAATTTCTAGTTTGTATTTTATTTATTAAGATACCTTATTCTATAGAAAATATTAATGAAACTTGTTCATGTAGCAAATTTCTGAAATCAAAGTGATTTCTGAGCTCCACTGTGGTTTTTGTTATGTGATATATTACTAATAGTCTTCTACTTAAACTAAGCCAATGGTTCTCATAATCTTTTCCCTGGACCAGCAACATCAACAGAATCTGAGACCTTGTTGGAAATACAAAATATTGAGCCCTGCCTACATATTCAGAAATTCTGAGGGAAGGGACTAGAAATTTGTGTTTTAGCAAGCCATCCAGGAAATTTTGATATATGATAAAGGTTGAGAACAACTATATAAAGCTGTAACTATAAGAGGGGAATAATGGAGGCAGTTTCATTCCACAAATAATATTTATTTAGCTTGTGTTGTGTACTCGGAACATAACGCTTATTAAAACATGATTTTTGTCCTTGAAATATTCCTAGTCTAGTAGAGCAGTCACAGACTTAAAGAAAAAAAATCAAAATATTATGATAGTCCTTAGACTTGGGGTAGAGATCTGGGTTGAATGGATCTAGGGAAATTAGGGCTGTAAATATGAAAGACTGGCTTTTGCAGAGTAGGGTATTATTTCTGACATATCAAGCGCTATATTTCTGATATGGCTCCAAATGTTTTCCGTGTAGTCATGTTATTGATGCCAGGATAAAGTGAGCCTCAATTACTCTAATTATCAGTTGTATAATTATCAGTTGTAAACTTCAAAAAACCTATTTTGTATATATCCGGAAAAAAAATCTACTTATATATTTCTCTCTTGAGTAAATGGTGAAATGTATTAATGTTTCTCTAATTCTATATTGAAATTTATTTGTAGCATTTTACCAGATATCTAGAGGACCTACATATTAACACTGATTGACTTTTGGAAGCAGCTTGAATCCTATTGCTATGAGAAAGGAAGTTTACTATTTATCCATGGATTGATTCCCTTTAGATCATTTGTGAACTTGCTGGAATGGGTATATCCTAGGTAAATAACTATCCTGTTAAATGAGATTAGATGATATACAAAGTGAATTATTTAGTCATAAGAGTGTTAGTAGTCCAGAAAAGTTGTCTAGAAAGTGATTAGTTACTTATTTAGCACTATGAAATGTGGGCCATCCAGGAATGCTTGAAATCAATATTCTCTTTAATCCACACGAATGTATCAATGAGGCATATTGTAGTTTGTTCTCAATGCTCATTGATCCCTGGGGAAACTAACATATCTGAGGAGCTGAGAAGACCAGTAGTCTTTGGTTCAAATCAAGGAGATACATTGAGAATATCTTTGCCCAAACAAGCAAAGTGTATCTGAAGAAGGAACCAGAGGCATTTTTTATCATCCATGTTGTTATAAAAGAAGAGAGCAAAACAAACAAACAAACAAACAAACTAATTATGCTAAACCAATACTTGCTATGCAAGGAGTGTTGGGGAAAAAAAGTCTTTTGAGCTCTTAAGAATTCAGAGTCATCTGACAAACTACTCTGAACTTAAAATATAAAGGATTAAAATGGCTATTTTTGAAGTAAATTGAGTAAGAGAAAAGCCTATCTCATTTTTACATCATTTTGCCATCACTTTTTATGGATAAGGAAAATAAAGTACAAGGAAGCAAAGTGAATTACCTAAGGTCAATGGATCAGTAATTTACTAAATGATATACTTTTGATCAAATAGAGTTGACGATCACTTGAAAGTGACTATTAACATAGTCATTTTCAATTATAGGTGGTGGATGAAAGCTGAAGAGCCAAAGTTTGGCAAGGCAAGTTAGAGATTCAAGGACTGAGTCTAAGTCAAGGTGGAACCAATGATCTGAAACTATGTGAATAGACCAAAGTAGGTGCATACCGAATGACCAACAGAATCAGACAGTGAGGCCCAAATTATAGGTAGTTGGGGAAAACATAAAAGGTCAGTCATGTACCAAAAGTCATAGCAGATAAGATTATGGATCCAGAGGTGTTCAGACTGGGCTATAGAAATCAAGAACTAGTTAAAAAGAGTAAGTATCGGAAACCAGACAAAATGTTGGGAAAACAGCATTTAGGATATAAGCTGGCAGGTAAAAAGTCAGGCAGATGCAAATACAAAGGTCAAGTTAAAAAGAACGAAGCCAAAGACCAAACAAGATAAATGCAGGCCAAGCCAGTTTGATTTCTTAATCAAGAAAGTGAGTGGTTGGTTTGGGAGTCAAGGCAAATCAAGAAAAAGGGAAGTCACAGAATCTTAAAGCAAAGAGCACGTATAAGTGAAAGGACAGATATAAATGCCAAGGTGGATCCTGATAAATGAAGATGCTCTTCAGCCTTGGGTTTGAGATTTAATAATCCTAGTGTGGCCAGACTGGGTGCAAGTAATTGGGAATACCTCTCTGAGATGAATTTTGTATGGGCAGAAAAGTAGTAGCTTCTGGCAGTCAGATTCCAAAAACAAAACCCAGATGAAAATATGAAGAGTTTTGAATGTCATAAGAGTTTTTAAGATAACATCTTTCTTTCAAACTTAAATGAGTATCACTGCTTCCATTAGAGTAAATTTTCTAAATGACACACAGCAAAATTATTTAGTAATGAAATTTTCATGATTCCTTTTCAAAAGTTCATACTATATTATACTACCAGCTTGCATTACACACACTCTGTGAAAATGTTATATCATCATTTTATAAGCTTGCCATAAAAACTTATTTTAATTCTTATTATTTTTCTTCAACAAATATCCCCAAACAGCTTCAGAGTATCAATCCGTGTTGTGTTGTCTAGATTCATATCCCTTTGTTGATTTCTGTAATTGAGTTCCATTTCATCGTTTCAAATTTAGTTGGTGACACAATGCATAGGCAAGGGGCTATAATGAGCTGGTTTGTGCTGTGTGGCAATATAACCCATTCTTTTCCCAATTGGTGTGATATGTCAGAGCCTTCTATAGGTTCTAAAATTCTAAATCTATAATGTTAGCAGTATAGTTTTCTAATTAGGATTCAGCAATTAGGATGACAAGAGCCATTTTCTTAACATTTAACATTTTCAATTGGCAATATAGTCTACAGTTATGCACAGTTGATTTTATGGTAACCCACCACTGTTTTTGTCCTTCATAACGAAGGCTTTATTTAGTATTAAGATCTTATGTAGCAATTTCAAAAGCACAGTTCTTTGTATCTTTAAAAACTGCAAAATCTCTAATGATTAGAGATGATGAACATTTAGAGATGCCTCAAAGAGCTAAAAATAGAATTACCATTTGATCCAGCTATAGCATTATTAGGCATCTACCCAAAAGAGCATAAGACATTCTATTATAAAGACATCTGCACCGGAATGTTTATGACAGCGCAATTCACTATTGCTAGGTCGTGGAAACAACCCAAGTGCC